>JABCKL010000129.1:0-22085 GCA_018851305.1 Calocybe cyanea
GCCGAGTCGGGGTTGCCTTGAATGTCAAAAGCTGCGTCGCGAGCAAGTGCAGTCGCGTCTGTGAGCGCTCTCTGAATGAACGCAAGATTGTCCAGATTAGCACAGACGGGCGTGGACCTTTCCTCAATCTCGCGTCCCATAACGCGTCTGGTTACATCACCAGTCACCTCAACCGTGACGTCAGGCATTTGAATAGCCATCGACTTGTTCGCACTCCAGAGATATAAAGGAACGGGGGCAAATTTAAACTTCCCAACCCCGCCAGATTGAAAGTCATACAAAGGAGCGAGCTTGGTATGATTGACCGTCACAGACGAGCCTGCAGGTATGACTTTGTATGCGCTGTCCTGAGACATGTCAAAGATGGCCTATCATTGAGGTGTGAGCATCGTTTCCGATGAATGGCATAGGGAAGATAGTACGAACCCTAATGCCAGTGAAACCAATCATTTTTTCACCCTTGTTGACCATGAAAGACTGAGTGGGCGAAGAGTCGAGAAGGTTGTTAACAGCGACAAGACGAATGTCTTGCTGGGTTGGATTGGTTATTGTCGCGGCGATTGTAATTTCGTCGATAGATTGGACAGATGAAGAGATAGCGTTCAACGAGACCCGGACGTCCCCTGATGGGGCCCCCAAAGCCAGTGCAAAGGCGGTCGCGAGAAATACGAAGCGAAGCATAACTGTCAAGAGATGATACTGGACTTGAACTGAACTCTGAAGAAGTCTGGTCCTCAGCTGGGCGTGTTTATATGGTTTCTACAGGGTGCCAATGTTCAGAGAACCATACGGGTGTGATGCTTTAACCAGTTACTTTCGGTAGAATACGGGAAATACGCAATATACGGCTTCAAAATTTGCCGCCCTAGGAGTCGAAGATCTCGGGAAGCTGGTCGAAATCTGGACGTAACAATTTCCCGAGATATGTCGGAAATCCGGTGCTCAAGGACATGGCCAGATGGGCTATTCCAGTCCACGTATTGACTAGTGTTGCTGAGTATGGAGATTCTCGATACCTGTCCTCAGATTGAGACCTCAAGGCACCTTGAAGGCACAAGATTCGTAAGCCTCAGTGTAGACAAGACGGCTTGGAGCTCGAGGAGATAGTTGACTGTTTACAGGGGGGATTTAAGCGACAAAGTCATGGTGTAATAAACAAGATTTCATGATGCAGGTACGCCATCAGCATGAGTGCATCAAGAGTCGTACGCCAAGCATGAAAGTGATAGAAAAATGAATCCTCGCCCATGCAAAGAAAGGGGTGGTGGAAAGCCATAGTATGTATGGTTGTGTTTGTTCGATGATCTCACGTCCTCCCGCAAAAGGCGGCTTGTCAAAAGATATATATAGGCCCCGAGTGAATTTTTTTCGAAGTCAAAAACCGTGCATGCTATGCTAGGATGGTGAAGTTCTAGGCTTCCGCAAGGACTATTTTCCTGACGCACTAGAAGTTGATTATGATGGCGCTGTTGTTAGCTGTTGGTGTGCTGCAACCGCGGTCCGCGACGAAGCTTTTCATTCCATTTGGCCGAGACGCGCAACAGGACCTATATCAGTTGTGAAATAAGGATAGACTTATGTGCTACTCACAAGGTCGGGAGAAATATGGTGTGATCAAATGAACCGACGGCAGTTGAAAACGCGAGTGCCGGAGTGGGCACCCGACTGATTGACATATTAAAGACTAAACTAATGGGGTGGGGCCGGAGGGTTTGGAATGTAAGTCTTAGTAGACAGGTCACGACAGCTCGTCAGTTCTTGAATGCTAAGTACTCGAGGTAATGTGGCGGGTAATGCTGGAAACCGGCTTAACGCAAAAAAAAAACAAGAAATCTTGCACGGAACGCTCCAGTTATGCGGAGCAGTTTCTATCTGCTACTGCACCTAAGTCGCGAGCGACAAGGCGTTTCAATAGGAGCAGCTGTCAACCTGCGCGATCAGGCTCGATAACTCGATTCGTGCAACCTTTGCCGGTGCGGAGTCAGTGTCAGCTGATGTCGCACTGCCAAGGCCTGACAAGTAAACTATACTTGAGAACCATGGTTGACCAGTAACGGTAAAAAGATCAAGCTATCGTTCGACTTACGTTTACGTTCATGCTCACACTAAGAAAGACTAGTGTAGTTCCAAATCTTTTATATTTTGAGCCTCTTGGCAGGTGTCGGACGAAGGCCGGACCCGGTCCTCGTCCGTTTTCCAACGGTCTGCTGGGGTATCGACTTTTTCTCTAAATTATCAAGAAAATCAATGGGGGAGAGGCCTCTAGTAAGCTGCTTAATGAATTTCATATTGAGGCAAGCAATAGGGTGACCGTCGCTATCTGGGTCCTCCTCTATACACCTCTTGAGTGCTGACTGTGCCGGGAATGATGCGACAATCCTAAGGACGCTATATTTGCCAGCGTCCGTACGTCGATTGGGTAGTCGGCTCAGTTGTTGTAGAACTCCATCAACTAAATCTGGGTCTGCTGAACAAGAGAACGGTTTTCCATCCTCCACCTTGCATGAGTAAGCTCGATTTTGGAATAGCAGATATATCCTACTTTGTCAATAAAAAACTTGGAAGGGGTAACGCTCCGCATAGCACGGCGGAGATAGAGCCTTGACAGGATTCCATTTTTTCCGCTTGAATATTTGGCCTGGAGCGCAACCCAGATTGTAGATCCGTCTTCTAGCTTTAACACAAATAGTATGTCGGGCCCCATTGAGGCATGGGGGAAGCATAGAGGTGCGTGATTCTCATGTCGCAACCATCCCCGTGTCTGCTGAGTCGTTTTTGCGTTTATGCCGAGTGTCAGTGAAGGACCAGAGTAATTGGAATGTCGTACGGGACTGATTTCAATGGTATCATTGTATGAAGTTCGATGTAAAGCCACCAGCTCGGCCTTCTGTCGTGTCCAATCGGCTGAAGCCCCAACAAAGGAAAAGACCTCATCGATACGCCGCTGCTGGGTGAAGGCAAGATTCAGACAAAACGCGAGAAAGTCTTCGAATCCATTCGAAGTGTGTTCGTGTACGTGGATTTGTTTGGCAAAAAACTTGTAGCTCGAGCGGTAGTTTGCGTTGGTCCAGTGAGTAGCGGCTAAAAGGACGAGCGGCTCATCTACAGCGACGGTATTCGTGTCTGCATCGACGAAGCGAGCGAAGCCATATTCGACGTAGATTTTCTCGTCCTTTCCCAAACACCCGGGTACGACCGACCGCATGAGGTAGTGTGTCGTTAGCTGGTGAATTGTTGCAATCATGTCGGGATCTGAGGCAAGGTGATCAAATGAGTAACGTCGCATCGGAATGGAAAAGTCCAAGACGAGCTCACTCTTTTTAAGTTTGTGAAAGTCAAGCTTATAACGAGATGAGATTGATATAGGAGCTGAGCCCTCAGCTTCGACAAATTCGTGAGCATCAGTAGGTTTGAAGTCCGTGAAGTATTCTATATAAGCATTGAGTAGGGTGTGCGGTCTTTGAAATCCGTTGTTAAGGAGTTCGGAAAGGTATCCGGCCGTAAATCGATGTCTATGACGATTTCAGCGGGTAGACACACGAGCACTTAAGATCATGGACGAAACCTTCCATGCAACCAATAACAAACTCGTTCCATGAGGCGTCTTCCGCTAGGGCTGTCTAGGAGAGTTGGCGGAAAGTATTTCTCAAGGTACCGCCGCTGAACATTCGCGTCGTCAAAGGCTCCCGTATCCGAACACCAGCGATATCTCGATTCCTTCATGATCGCCGATGCCATTGCCTGATCGACAACATCCTTCGATATACCAGTTCCTGCCACTACCATAAAAACGCCTTGTCCAGACGACTGGCCTTCCCAAGCACGCACGATTTCTCTCAGTATCGGTCGGGGCGCATTACCATTGTCCGACCGAAACGCACTGGAATGTTGCGTTGCCGCGTACTGAGCTTCGTCTAGAACACAGAAAATCGGGGTTTGACGAGTTGCCTCTGAAGAAGTCTGTGGAGCAGTCGGCTTGTCGATGCATGATTTACGGACTTTTGCCAATAAGACTTTTGTGGTGTTGTTGATATAGGTATCACTGGCTTTCGATAGTTTGCTGGACAAATCGTCGAAGACGTCCCATATTTGAGGATGTAGGAGTGACGGCTGCAGTTGAACGAGCAGCCAAAGTTGCTTGTACCGGATGTTTTCAGCACCCTCTGATTCTGAAATTTTAAATTGATTCATTGAGTCGATGAACAGATTAAACACAAGTAACCGTGCAAGGAATAGTTGACTGAATATCTTGCAAGCATTCAACCGATTCCTATTGAGACAGTTCTCATATTGAAGAGTGTTGACAGCGGGAAGTGATGCTCGGAACCCAGCGGAGTCGGGAACATAGGATCTGATGCTGTTTTGAACGTCACTTGAACCTAAAAGACTAGAATCGACAAGAGAAGTAAAATAGAAGCCCCAATTAGTACAGAGACCTTCGAGCAGCAATCTTGTCTTGCCGGAACCAGACGTGTTGACCAAGAAACTGTGTTAGTGCGAGTGTATCAGAAGTGCTGGAAACATAACAGTGGGCGGAACGAACGTATGATGATTCGCCATAAATATGTTATGAAGGCGCTCTGCGAGTAACGAATCCCTCTCGAAACTTCCCAAATCATGTAACAGAACGTTAGGTTTCCCATTCAAAATTGGGATTTTTAAACTTTCGAGATGTGTACGCGTATCGGGGCTCGTTAAGCCTGAAGGCGGCGTCCATATTGGTAGGCTTAACTCGCCCGAGATGAGTTTATTGATTGAAGGTCGAATTGCGTCTAGTACCCGAGAAACTTGAGAGCGAATTGACGCGTCTTGATCGACAAGTGCAGGCGCGACTAATAAAACAGCTTCCGAATCAAGGAAAAGCCTTCAGTTTGCGAGAAACTCACCCCAAGCACGCACGACATCATATTTCCTCTGCAAGTGAGCCTTCTTGAGTGCTTGATATAGAAGAGAATCCTCTGCAAGGGCGTTTATACAGGCTTGAAGAGTTGAATATCTTGGATGGATAGCTTTCCAAACATTCCATAACACATACGACGCTTCTTCAAGGATGTTTATGTCGAATTTCGAACATGTTGTGTGAATTTCGACATCAGACATTTCCACAAGATGGATGTTGAAGCGCTTTCAACATCCACGTAAGTTTTATGTGTGAGAAGGTCCAAAATGCTCGCTAGGGTCAAGAACCGGCAATCACCGGTCTGTCCCAGATCCATATTGCATACGATTGAAGACTGTTGAGTGCACATTGTGATTGAGAACGAGACGACAAAGTAGAGCATTTTGGAAATCTCGCCTAAGAATCTTCTAGACAAATTTCACAATATTCGATCCGGAGTTGTGAGGGTTGTGGGGATATCTAGATAACGTGCGGGGTCTTTATTGACAGCTGGGCCTTGAAACAAAGCTATTACTTGAGCAATTTAAATAATGGAAGAAAATTTTTTCTTCGTATTCTTTCGGTTGCCTGCGTTGTCTTCTCAATCCGAAACTATATGTTGCAGACGTCTGGACGCGTTTCTTTGGTACGTGGTATTTGTTTTTCAATTATGATGAACTAAGACGCGTGTTCATATATAATTAGAGACTGTAATCTGAGACTTTAATCAAGAATGGAAATCGACCGCTCAAAGGATTTTTACGAGTCAGGCGGAATTGACTTTGGACTTAACTTTTGCATTCGATGTCTGGCATTACTACCGGCCGAAATCCCATCTAACATGTGTAGTAACTGCGCGCAGTCAGTTCCAAAGTGGGGAGACAGGTGCCGTACAAGTCGCCAGCTTATGAACTCAGTCTTTTCACAGATGCATACCAGATCATTCCCTGTCAGCTCGCCTAAGGATCAACTGCCATCAAAGCCCCATACTTTTCGTTTGCTTGGCTGGAGTGAGCCATCAGAGCCATCTCGTGAGGAAAAGGTGGTAAAAAGCTCTGTGAGTAAACACCGTGTTATAGATACCCCTTCTATACTCGAACCACCGACAAACTACCTTCCATTGTAGTTAAATTTATATCCTTCTCACCCACCGCCACCATATACCCTCAACGACCCTTCGTCACGCCTTCCTTATCTTGTTCCTCCGCGTCCCAATCACAAAACATTATACCCTCCAACTAGAATCCCTCACTTGACCACTGGCACCCAAGTTTTGCCACAGGGCCCCCCAGATCATTTATCAAGACCGCTTTCCAACCCGGACATCCAACATGGCGCGTTAATCAGCCCGGACCTCGCATTTCAGTATCCACAGACTCCCCTCCCACATCCTAATCTAAAAGCTCTCTCACGTCCGCATGACCACGGAGCTCTCGAAACAGTTCGGCCAAAGTTTCGCGGAAAGTTTCCTTCAAAAAACCGTTGCCCATCGGAATGTGTGGAACGTCCTAGCGGGCAGGTAATGCTGAACCCCGATGCCGTGGTAGAAGAACAATCGCCCGCTTCCCAATCGGTACCGTGCAAATCGCCCGCTCTGCATATTTTGTTCTTAAAGCTTCAAATCCGCAGAAATCTCACGAAGAGGCATCGGATGATGATCTGGACGTCCTCCAGCTCTTGTATCCTGAGGTAGGCGACTGTCTTGATTAATTATTTCGAGTTGAGCGTAGCTTCATTTTAGACAGGGAATCAAGATGATGATGTCAAGTACGAATCATCTGATGATCAGATCCCTTCTACGCTATTATCACCGACACGTATAATCGCTTCACAACCTCTAAACTCATTGAATCCTTCGACCCAAACTCAACCGACAGTAAGCTTTCCGACAATTTGCACCACTTCCTATCTGTGTGTTCTCACTCATGAAACTCAAATAGCCGCAACAAAAACTGCACGAGAACTTCATTGGAGCAAATACCCCTCGGATCACCTCAGCACGTCGAGAAGTTCGATTGCAGACTACCGCCAATCTACCACCGAGAACAATACCAAGTGTAAGTGATCTTTAGCAAACAGGCTGATTTTGCCTAACTTTTTAGTAGGGTATCAAATGTACCACACCAAATTGTACTTCTATCATCCAAGCATACTCGAGAGCCTCGACATGTTTGGGGTGTGTAACGAGCAATCAGCAGCCAGAGGCCCTCTCTGTCAAGAAATCGCCCTCCACCCGCAAGAAACGGAAGACAGTGACTTGGGCGGATGAGGTAAATGCAGGATCAGCTTATGGCCAGGACATCAATGGAGAGGCTACGAAGGCAGCAGATTACGATCCCTCCGACGACCTACCCAATTTGGTCTATCCTTCCAATGGCGTCGACCCTTCCTCCGGGCGGCCAAATTCCGAGCTGAATCAGCCGTCAGATCTCCTAACTCGGTCCCCAGACAGCAACTCTTCAACCCCCGTGTCTTCCTCGCTTCAAGCGTCTAACGAAAACCCTCCCTCTACGGCCTATGACGCCCACGAAACCTCGCCCTCTGGCCACCTTAATAAAGATACAATCGCCGGTTGGGACAGCGATCTTACGGTACTCACCACTTCATCCGACGACGACGATTCGGATTCTAGTGATGAGGTAGAGATCATCGGCTCTCGTATTCCGTGGAATATGC
The DNA here is from genome assembly GCA_018851305.1 of Calocybe cyanea. Lineage (NCBI taxonomy): Eukaryota > Fungi > Basidiomycota > Agaricomycetes > Agaricales > Lyophyllaceae > Calocybe > Calocybe cyanea. The sequence continues at coordinate 7,556 of JABCKL010000129.1, forward strand.
TCAAAGATGTATTCCGCATTTACAGCAGCAAAAACCCGTCACCCTCAAGATCCGCATTCCTGCGCGCCCCAAGCTCTACGCTTCGGCAGACCCACCAAAGGACGAACTTGTTTTGTGTAACGCCCCTCGATGCCGACGTCTCCTTCCCAAGGATTATGAATGGAAATGGTGTGCCCAGTGTCGCTTTAGACGCCAGAAGAGACGCTATGCCTCGAAGAACCTCCCAAGCAAAATAACAAATCCCTATCCTCTACAGGTTTGTAGCTTGTTTGTGTACATGTCATCTATTTACTCCAGGACAAGTTGGCTAAGGTCGAAACAGAAGCTGGGCTGAGCGAGCCCAGTAAAGTTCCTAAGCCAAGCAAAGTGACTAAATAATTTATCTACTGTATCTCTTTTAACACCAGCTGATACTGATGTTCTTTCCAGATCCCCCCTTATCCAGAGTTCAAGTGCCGCTCAGCTCTTGTCCATGAATTCCGATTTCGGTTGGACGGATTCTTGCGGGCCCGACGTTTCTACGACCGCTATATGCAATTCAATAACGACCCAAACGACCCGCCGTTCAAATCGACTTTTAAATTCCTCGGAGAGTTTTCAGTGGTCGTTCTCGAGTCCGACATTCTTACAGCTAAAGACACGGTTTGCCAAGAAGCTTTATGGTGGAAGGAACACATTTCTCGCACGACGGAGCTTCGCTTCAGGTAAAACAGATCCTTCCAATTTTTCCTTACCTCTCCTTTGTTGACGATGGCAGTTCGAAGCACATCGTTTCTATCCTAGAGACCGAAGGAGGCATTGCGACAAGATTTGAATGTCAATACAATGTACCAAACAAACTCCTCCGAGATTCGGAGGACAAAGCCTTAGCACCCATGGTGGGTGAGCTGGAGATCGCCACCCTTCCTAATCATACACATCCGATACTAAACGGTCAACGCACCATTGTGCGTTTTTGTCTTGTTGGATGAAGCGTACGCATGATTTCGTTCCTTTGTCCAGCTCGGTTTCTTCCTTGACATCAATACGCTAGTCCCTAGTTATAATATGTAGCATAGCCTGTCTCGCTAAGTTACGTTGTTCGGAATCGCTTTTTATCGCCATCCTTTGAAGCTTATCGATCTCCATTGTTCACGCGCTTAATAGCATGGTACTGTCACGTTCGTTCCGCAAGCTTTAGCGCGCTTTTCAGATCATATGATGAATCATCCGCATTGTTCGATTTACTCGTCCACACACCATTTTCTCTTTTAATCCTTCCGCACATTGCTCTATGTATCGGTTGCCCCAAAATCCGTCCCCGCCTAGGTTTTTTTCCATCTTTTGAATTACTCATTTATCTATCTGACTGGATAGGTTTTTCAGATGCCCGACGCGCAAGAATATCTAGCTCGCCCTTGGGCAGTTTTACATCCCCTCGAACCCTACGCACGCGGGTCTCTCGTCGTCGTCAGCGATGAGGCCACTGCTGAATTTCAGCAAATGGCCTCCGTCTTGAGTGAAGAGATAGAACGTCTGTTCATCAAGATGCGCGATGCACCTACCGATCAAGAGGTTATATCGTGGTACCAGGCATGCATTGCGCGTCATGCAGATATTTTATGTGTCATAGCCGCTCACAAAAAGCTCCCCGCAGAAGTCCTCGGCATAATATTCGAGTATGCGAGGGTCCATGGAGTGAATGTGCCTCCAGAACGACCAGAAAGAGAATATCCGTGGAATCTAGGACAGGTCTGTTCTAAGTGGCGTCGAGTGCTTCTGGATACACCAGCCGTCTGGGATAGCGTCACTTTGCGTGGATATGACGGTAATCGCGACTCCTCGTTGATAACATATGCTATGCATCTTCGTACATTGGAGTTAACGGCGAACATACTTCGTAGAGGGACTCGCTCACTTTATATCCATTTTCCTGACTCCATGGAAGCTTTTCCCATAGGTGACGATCAACTGAGCAGCCTCATTCTCCCTTTTGCTGGACAACTCGTAGCACTGTCGTTACACTGCTCCTCGAAAATACTCCTTCCATTTTTCTCCTTATCACCGCCTCTGTTCAGCTCTTTGGAGTTACTTGACATCAAGCATTGGGACCAAACGACGACGCACTCATTCTTAAAGGACCTACGTGTCTTTTCCAAGGCGCCAAAACTCCATCATCTATCGGCAAGCGTTTCAACGTCCCCCTCCTCGCTCGAAGATTTGAACCCTCAGACATTCCATTTTCGCTGGAATCAATTGACGAGCTTCGTCGGACGTGATATGCTTTTCCAATCTATGGACGTTTACAGACTACTCTTCCTGTGCGATAATCTTCGAACGTGCCACCTTGAAATCTCGAATGCATCCCGGACGGTGGCCTCTCCCTTCAAAAAAGAATGCAATATTGTGCTCACAAACCTGCATAGCCTGGAGCTAAGTGGGGCGGAGCTACATGGGGCATTGGCAACGTTCTTTGAACCGCTCACACTCCCGTCGCTTAAGTCCTTGAAGATCACAGCAAACCGGCGTCAGCCGGCATCTCTGAACCAAGAAGACCTCATGAACCTGCTGACTCGATCCGAGTGCGAGCTCGAGAGCTTCATCACCTCAGCCGTCCAAGGGGGTGTCCGCACTGACATAGAACCTCTCATGAGCATGCTATCACCCACGCTTCGTCGTCTCGAGCTTCCCAGTGCTATTTTACCGCAGCGTGTGCTCATGGCCATTGCCGCGGGCGAGATGTTTCCTAAACTGGAACATCTCCATTTTTGCGTTTTCTCGCTAACAACATTTGATGCGTTTGCGGAGATCGTCGCCAAACGGTGGGGATACGATGAGCTGAGCCCTGTCTCCAATATCTGGGCCGCTGGTGCACACTCCCCTCCTTGGGAGAGGCCTGTATTTTGGAGCAGCGTCCAAGATTTCTGTGATAGATACCACGAACTACACTGCGGCCAGGGAAGGAATATCAGAGCGATATGACACTCTGCGTGTTTTCTTTTACCATTAAACTTACGTGCGACCAGTCGCTGTGTACAGTACATACATAGTTGAAGTCTTTATATCGACCAGGATCCAATGGGAGAGTGGGATCAATACCTATGGAAACGTTTGGTAATAAATCCAATTACCTTGCCCTTATGATTGAGGCTGCATGGTGAAGTAGCGCGCAGTCACGATTCTCAAGCGTCAAGAGAGTTCAGGATAGAGTCGATAAACGCAACAACATGTTTTTCAAGCCTGCTATTGCAAAACTATCAACCGTTTCTTACATTACAGGTTCTCTCAAATCGCAATCAATGGAGTGTAACCAGAAGAAGACCTTGAATGGCCTGTTCATTCAAGCTCTTATGCGTTATTTTGTGCGTATAGATTTCCCTCCTCAAACGAACCAGACGCACCTACATATCAAGTTGGTGGGCGATCAATGTTGTGTTTGGATAAGCCTTTTTTTTCTCTCAATTCTTCTTTTGACGAAAACTTGGTATCAATATGAGGGTATTCAGGGAATTCGCAACTTGAAGCTCTGCTGGGTGCACAATTGGGATCGATACCTGGATATGTACACGTCAATTATATTTATATAGCCCTGCATGGTAAAGGTCAGGCTCGTGCGATTGATTTATGTTGGTCTTGCACGGTATAAGATTGAGATCAAGCGATCAGATTTTTAGATCATAGTCCTGCTATAGCACATTGTGTCGACATAGTATCTCAACTTGCTTTGTACCTCTCAAACAAGTAGCGCCTGGCTTATCAAACTATAGAAATGTACACAACGATAATATACAATGTCATTTCAAAGTTAATTTTTTTTGTACATTATAATACACGTATCAAACACTAGAAAGGGGGGGGTAGTATTATCTCGACTTCGCGTGAACGAGGAAGTAAGGGTTTGCTCATGGGTGAGCAGCGAGCACAAGATCTGCTAGGACAACTTCTGTACCATACTCGTAGAAGGGAGATGTGGAAGAACGGATGGGATCCACGTATGTTTAGTACGCCTGCGTGCCTTTTTTTTTCTTTTGGAGAGCCAAGGAAAACGAGGTTTGGGGAGGGACAGTGGAAAGGAGAAGGGGGGGGGGGAAGGTATCACGTCTAATAGGCATGACTAGGAGGAAGAGAAATGCAGGGTAAAAAGTCTAGGAGGTTAAACAAAGACAGCAGGTTAAAGGTCCGCAGGAGAGAACATATAGGTTTCATAAACGTGCAATAAATAGATGTTTCGGGGTGTGTGAGTGTGTGCATAGAATGGAGAGGATTAGTTACGTGCAAGCGTGTATGGAACAAGATGAAGGGGAGTGATAAATGGAATACAAAACAGAGAAAATTATGAACTGAACTTCTGTTACTGAGATTTGAATTTTTTCTTTTTTTCGATTTTGATTCGACTTTTGATCATAGGACGAAACGCAGCGCAGCGCAGTTCTTAGGAAGCTATCGTGTGCTAAAGAGGGGGAGAAAAAAAATCACACTTATCAATTAACAATTTTATTGGCACCCCGTAAAGGAAATTACAGGGTGCGCGGAAGTTGGAAAAGAGGGGACGAACACTGGCACATGCCCAGCGGTTCACAACGTCCTTGAGTCGATTGTGAATCATTTGCTTGCATTCGGGACAAGATATTTGCTCATCAAGAGACCCAAACGCGCTTCTGATTCTTGCAGTTGATAAGTCTAATGAGAAGTATAAATAATAACAAAGAGGGAAGGAAAGCAGGGAAGTAAAGAAAAAAAAAAGAGAATACGAGAGAATTTTAGGAAGGAACGTGTTCAAAGGAAAAAAGAAATAATTAGATAGATATAAAGTTATACGAGAGAAAAAGAACGAGGTACAAAGCGACAAACCAGGTCTGGCGTCCCAAGCTAGATGCGCTGCCACAAGAGCCCACGCACGAGTAACGTATTTCTGGTCTGCAAAGTTGCAGTTCGTCAACGGAGGATGCGGATGTGGTGGAATGAGGAGGATGTCTTTGAGTATGGTTGAGCGATCGAAATGAAGGCGGAAGAGGCGTTTTAGGTAAACCGCGCCCATGCGCGTCGCGGTTGAATCGTCAATTGCGGCCAGGGACAATGACAGAAGGTGTGATGAGACGGCTGTGGCAAGGTCTACCAGGTCGTGATACCCTGCGAGAGTATATAACTCTAGCGGACGCAAAGGTGCGAATGACAAAACGTAGTTATAGTTGACGTTCCCAGGGACTAAATAATCTCTCGGATCGACTTCGTAGAGGGGCATGCGATCTATGGCAGTCACAACGCTCGTGAACGCGGAATCGCGCTTTGAGCATTCCAGATTGTAGATGATGTGCAGCATCACATCGAGCACGGCAGATGGCTCGTGGATGGAAACGATAGACGGGTCAGAACCTGATTTTGTGAGGAGCTGGGGTAGGACATTATGAAAAGCATGCCTGGATTTTTCTGTTAACACATCGGTGTGTACGTAGAAGAGGACTGAATCTGCTGATGAGAAAACCAGGTTGTAGCCGCCTGAGTGAGAGCCAGGGTAGAAGGCGGTGGAAACGGGGACGATTGTGTCGGGGGGACTCTGAGATAGCTATAGTCACGACTATACCGTTAGATGTACATAAAATGTTAGGCGTAGCTGATGTACATACCGGCGGCGTTAACGGCGTCTCGAAGTGGTTCATCACCGGCTCTGTTAGATAAGTATGATAGTCAGGGGAAGCCCCGCCAAAGCGAAACAAGTTCCAATCTTGGCAACGGGGATCGTTGTGATCAACGACCGTGACGGTACCCAGGTGATCTGAGTGCATGCGCAAGTTTTCCGAGACAGGCAGGAGATGGTGGGGAAGTAGCAGGGGAAGATGGACGATCACCCAAAGAGGGAAGGCTTAAGTAGGCGAAAAAGTGGAGGAATCAAGTAACATTGTACGTCATGGTTAACGCGTGGGGACGAGCCAATGGAGAATGGAAGTCTTGAGCTAAATGTGTAAAGGGGCCATTGAATATCGGTGCTTAGCCGAATTGAGCCCAGGGTCCAGCCATTCACTATCGTCGCCGAGACGGGGGTACATTATTGAGCCTGAAGCCGCCAGCCCAACCTGAAGTCAGCTGTTGATATCCATATTATTCAGAATTGTCACGAGGACAGCTGAGGGGCCTCTATTAAGACATAGCAAGAAAGCGTCGTGAGTATTTTAGAAGCGAGGTAACCACCGAGGCATCGAAACTAGAACATGAGAAGCACAAATTCATACAGCAGGAAGCGAAGATAAGCCTGGCTTTTTCCGAAGGAAGTCAAGGAACGTTTATATACAGGGCAGAGAAAAGAAGTCACGTGAAATGCCGCTGTGCCGATGGCAGACCTGTCGGACGAGATCGGACCGTTGTATCTAAACTAACATCTCGAAATCTGATTGGTTGCTGTAACTCCGAATCAACGACGGGATGGTTAAATACCGTCTCACAGTTATCACCGAATCCACTAGATATCCCTTTGTCGGATTACAACTTGTCACGAAGCGTCAGTGAGATCGTTGCATGCAGAATCCGAGAGGAACATCTATTATCTCCTGCTATCCTGTGATGGCGATATCCTGTTGTTCGAGTGCCATTTATACTGCGCACATATCATACACTCTGGAGATATTCGTGTAGTTTAGTCACCAGTCACTCGGGGTACCCAGCTATCTGTTTCTCTACCTGACGCAGTTGTGCCGAGAGACGCAAGCATCCTGTCATTTGACTACTTTCTTTGCTTTCATTGCGGCATTCCGATAACGATGGGAAACCCAGTCTGCGCGTCTACCGAGATGATAAGTTGATCGCTTCGCAGTTGGCGATGCAATATAAAGGCCCCGCCTCTCATCACAATCCAACACCAGCACGCAGCAGTTCACTTTCTTTCCTTTCTCTAGACACCAGCCCCCCCCTTTTTTTTCTTCTGCAGTCTAATAACGAATCAATAATGGCACCCATCGCAGTCGGCAGTATCATCCCCACTCAATCCGTTAAGGAGAATGCTCCAGACGCTTCTAGCCCTCTTGTTCTCAAGGGAAAGAACATCATCGTAAGCATATTATCCTTCCTAATCCGTGAACTCTACTGATTGCCCTACCTGAAATCTAAAACTCCCTTCAATGCCCATTGATCTTCGTCGATTCGATCCACAAATAAAAGGTCGGTGTTCCTGGCGCATTCACTGGCACCTGCCACGCCCAAGTCCCAGGCTACGTCAATAAATATAAAGATTTCAAACAAAAGGGTGTCAACGAGATATACGTCGTCGCAGTTAACGACGTGTTCGTGATGAAGTGAGGAAGTCTTCCTTGTCATCCTAAGCTGCTCATGAACATCCTTTTCTAATAGGGCATGGAAAGACTCTATTGCTCCCGAAGGAACAAGTGCGCCTTTCCAACTCAACTCATAATTGCGCTTTTTGTTGAACTGGAGTTTTGAAAAAACTAGATGTTCATTTCATTGCCGATGATCAGGGCGCCTTTGCCAAGTCCGTTGGTTTGGACTTTGACGCCTCGCCTCTCCTAGGCAGCATCCGCTCCCAGGTCCGTACACTTTCCCTCACAATCCGCCATTCTTTGTCTTCACTATCTCTAAAAATTTTCAATCCCTCTTGTGTGCGTTATAGCGTTACGTCATTGTCACGGAAGACGACAAGGTCTCGTCTATCACTATCGAGGAGAACCCCGGCAAGCTCACCGTCACATCTGCTGACAATATTCTCGCCCAACTCTAAACCTCCCTTATCCCTCTTCCCCCAATTTCGAATTCTTCATCATTTCCTCCCCTAATCATTCGCGTCTGTTACAAATCATACGAAGATCATTTTATTTTATTTTTTTAAATATTCTAATACACCAAAACCCGACATAGATTGTTTTTTTTTGTTCTTTATTTCTATAAATAAACTGTGCGTGTGGCCTACGATGACAAATTGATTGCTTCTCAATGTTCGTTATCATTCCCATGCTCTTTTGTGTTTATAAGTGGGGGTCCTCTGATCCCCCCCCCCCCTAATGGCCGCCTGCCATTATCTGTTCATTAGCAACAACTGACTTTTCTTTCGACTAACTTAGATCCAGAACCTCACTTGCCTTCCTCATTCTAAATCCCACCCCCACCCCCCCAATCCCTTGATCGAGTAAGCAATGGTTCAAATTCAAGTTGGGAACACTATCCCCGCCCAATCTGTGAAAGAAAACGCAGCAGATGCTACCTCCCCTCTCGTTCTCAAGGGGAAGAACATTATCGTGAGTCGCCAGGGTAGCTTGTATCTTTCGGAGTGGGAGACCGATGCTGATTCATTTCACCTTCTTGTCTGTTTTTTGAATCTGTTGGAAATCTCTCTCTTTTTTTTTTTTTTGGAAAAACAACGAAACAAAAAAAAAAAAGGTCGGAGTACCTGGTGCTTTCACGGGTGTCTGTCATGCCCAGGTTCCAGGCTATGTACAGAAGTATGATGAGTTTAAGGCGAAGGGTGTTAGTGAGATTTATATCTTTGCGGTCAATGATGTGTTTGTTATGAAGTGCGTTCCCCAAACTTCTCTTCTCGTGTCTTAGTGGCACAATCTTATCATTTTGACAAGGGCGTGGAAGAACGAGATCGCTCCTGCAGGAACGAGTTGAGTCGTATACTTTTCATTCCTCGATGGTTCGATGGACTGATGTTGATTCTATTTTTTTTTTCTGTGAAACTAGATGTCCACTTTATCGCGGACGACAAAGGCAACTTTGCCAAATCAGTTGGATTGGATTTTGACGCCTCACCACTGCTAGGTGGGATTCGTTCCAAGGTACGTCGCATATATAAACTCCTCTCCAACTCCCATTGTCGCTCTATCTGAACTTTTGAGCTAATGTAGCGTTATGTCATTGTTACGGACGACGATAAAGTCTTGTCAATTGCCGTTGAGGAGAACCCTGGACAACTCACGATCACGTCTGCAGAGAATGTTCTCGCGCAGCTTTGATGGATCCTCATGAGATATACTGGATACATCTGATTGTGGTTTTCTTTCCCCTGTTTTTTTGTTTGTAAAAAAACCCGGCACTTGCTCAATCGACTGAAGTAGCCTCCATGCAATATAGGGAAATCACGAGATGCTTTAAATTTTAATAAATTTTAATCTGAAGCAAGCACTTTAAAGGCTTTCGTGCGTTGAATGACTCAAAACAAGGGATGTGACTCCCGAAAAAAAAACATACTAATGGTATGCTACTTCAAAAAAATCGTGGTAAAGGTGTGCATCGTTACAAAGTTGGCGATGGAAACTGTTGGCATCTAATCCAAGCTAATCACTGGAAAGATGTGATTCGATTTGGGCGCGATCATACAAAGCTGTTGGTCCATGTTTGGCCAAAGCTCTCCAGCATCCCCCGCATTCAAGACGTCAAAATTGCCCATTAAGTTCGTGGATGCACGGCATGAGGCTCACATTCTACTCCGCCAAACTCGGATGAACTGCTGAACATTAGTTGAACCGAAAAATTGAAATCTGATGCATGCCCGATGTTTCGAAAGGTTTCAAGGTCGTCAGCATTCACCTGCGAGAAGCAAACGGATCCATTATGGGTAGAGGTTTTCTTGAATCTTATCGCTCTACATCAGTCTGCATGCTATTGACCTGGAAAATACCCCCCTCTTGCATCAGCATCGTCGCTTCCAATGTAACTCGGTCCAGCGCGAACCTAAGCACCAGCAAGTTAACTAGCGTCGAAAATTTTCAACATCGATCTGTTGCCTGCTCTGCCCTTATTCAAATATTTGCTGGTTCTGTCAACTCGAAGATCACCTCTGTCAGAGCTTTGCTACTTCTAGTGCGTCGAGCCCGTCAAAGTTGAACATTACACGTCGGATAATTTCAAGGAAAGTTCCCAAGATGGATATAGTGTCGGATTCGTTGCACTAGTCTTGAGTGGGCTCATTTGGTTCCGAACAATGTGTAGGCTTAAAGGCTATAAAGGCGAGTAGGAGTAGTCTTCAAACTCTCAAGTTCGAGTACATAGCTCATGCTTCGCTCTGTTTATCTTTCAGCAGCCTTTGCAGCGCTGTTGGCGTGGGGCATTTCTGCTGAGGAAGTTGAAGTCTTACTCAAGCCCGCTTCTTCATCTGTTCATTCCATTGAGGATATCTTCATTACTGCCATAGTGTCCAATCCAACCAATCAAGATATTCGTGTCCTTGCCGTCAACAACGTCCTCGACTCGTCACCCACTCAGTCTTTCATCGTTAGCAGAGACGACAAGGAAATTGAATTCACTGGTATAAGTGTATGTTTCTCCGTTTTCGTCGTCTCTCGAATGGAGTTATATTTCACAATCACAGGCGATATTTGATACGGGCGCAGACGGGGCCTATAAGGTTATTCCTGCTGGCTCATCTGAAACCGTCAACCATACCGGCATCGCTTCTTTGTACGATTTCCAATCTGCTGGTACTGGGAAGTTCAGATTCACACCTCGTCCGTTATATCTTGCTGGCTCCAATACTCCAATGGCATTAAAGATGCAGGATGTAACAATCGATGTCACTCAGGATGTGCTCCCGCGCAGCCAGTTTGATGTGGATAAGTCTACTCCAACGTGTGCTAACAAGACGCAGCTTTTGTTCATCAAGAGAGCTCTCTCAGAGGCGCTCGTGCTTGCTCGCGACACTGCAAACGATATCAGGAGCCGTCCCTCTTCTAAAGAATTTAAGACGTATTTCAAAACAAATACGATGATGTCGGTTTGGGGTAGGTACAACAAAATGGCTAATGACAGAGGTACTAGAGTGTACGTCTTCCTACAAATGATTGTTAGTGTCGTAGAGCTGACATGCAGATGCCTAGCGTCAGTTGCAATGATCCAAGCAAGATATGTCAGGGTCCGAGACCTGTGATTGCGTATGTCTCGCGAGCTGGACAGCCAGACGGCAATGTAAGTCAGGTTGGAGTTGAAACTGCCTTGTTGTGCTGATAGCATCTGCGAAGGTTTATACATGTCCCAGATTCTTCACGGAAGTAAATTCAACACCGAACATTTGTGAAAGTATGGATGTTCCAATCTATGTTTATTTATACGACTGACGAAATTTTGGCAGCGGGGTTCAACCGCACGACTTCCAGCGACGGAGGTGTCATACTGCATGAGGTACAGTGTTCTCACTTTGGATTCGACATGGCTTCTAAGATGCTTCTAGCTGTCGCATGCCAATTCTCGCAGCAAAGATCTTGGCTATGGCTGTATTGTCACCGAAGGTCTTTCGCCTGCAGAACAGCTTCAAAATGCCGATAACTTCAGAGTGAGTCCATTGAATATCAAATGCTCTTTCGCCCTGAAATACTGACGGGTGATTTAGTGCATGAGCTTGGCCGTTTTTTACCGTAAGAACTGCTAAATGCTGACAATGCTCTGGCGAACTTGCGAGACACTAAAATATCACCAATTGTATACGTGGCCCTATGTATCAACTCGTCATCTCATGGTAGAATCAGCATCCCCCGATACATGTTCACATCGTGATAATAAACGCTTTGCTTAGTGTTCATCGATCGAAACTTTCAACTAGGCTTGAAGTGTGTTCATGTAAGACTATGTAAGTAGCCTCGGCAAATATTTGATTCAAACTTCTAAGCTGACATTCATCGCGGGGATGCATATAAAAAGACTCCCCACTTGAACAATATTATGGTCATCGGTCGCGCATGAGTAATAATATACGAGTGAAGAGCAGATCACGACTACAGGGACTAGCAGGCCATCATCAATGATAAACGCAAGAAGAACCAGACCGATTGAGGCCTGAGCAAGGCCAAAAAAAGCCGGGTGTGGTGTTCCATTGGGCGATATATTACTGTAGATCACACATGGGAACACAAGTAAAAACCCACACCGCACATAAAAGTCGAAAAATCCAGCCGTAGGAACTTGAAAGTTTTCTGCTTTCAATGGGCCAACAAACGAACTGATTCCTATGAAAAAGTGGCACGAGTGAGGCATCGGGCTACGTGCTTCTAATGATCATGGTCAAGGGGTGCATTGTTGCAAAGTTAGAATTGACACTGACAGCATCTACGTATTCTCGTTTTCCTGATGTCTCCGACGGAGCGATATGTGTAAGTTTTGGGCGTAATCATGCCCTAATTTCCATTCAGCTGAATGAACATATGTCACGTTGCTTAGTCATCATCGAGTCGGCTTTGTTGGAGTAAACTTTCTTCTGCTCCGATTTATCGTTAACGCATGCATGGCGGCATGGAAAGGTACTTGCTCTTACAATCAAACTCGAAGTACAATGTGCAAATTCTGGGCATGTTTATAGCTCGGATCGTTCGATATCCCAAGAAGGCGTCATTCACCTGATCTTGACTATGAGTGCTTCGATCAAGAGGAAGACACGTTCATGTAAGTAACCTCGGTGACTGTTTGATTTCAACTTCTCAGCTGACATTCATCATGGGATTTCGTGTATAAAAAGACCCTCTACTCTGACACCATCATAACTATCACCCAAAGACTTATCTCTTCCAGCAGAGCGCGTCTCACTCAAGTTCAAAAGAACAGCAATGTCCTCTCCTATCCAAGTTGGTAGTGTCATACCCGAACATCACCTGAAAGAGGATCAGCCGGATGTCGCCAAACCCCTCGTTTTAAAGGGGAAGAATATTCTGGTGAGTCGCTGTAGCCCATCAACCCGCCAACAATATTGACATATCCTATCTTTTGTCATTCTGCTGGACCTTCAATACCTTGAAACAAGCTTGGTGTCCCTGGTGCATTTACCCCAACCTGTCACTCCCAAATACCTGGGTATATCAAGCTCTACGATGAATTTCAGGCAAAGGGCGTCAACGGCATTTACGTCTTCGCCGTTAATGATGTGTTCGTTATGAAGTAAAGTCGCTCTATTATTCTACCACTTTCTAGCCTCTGACTGAAGGGTCTTTTACCCTCTAAAAGGGCTTGGAAAGAAGATCTGGCTCCTAATGGTACCAGTGGGTAACCCCTTCTATTCTGTGGCCAAGATAAAATTGACTGACTGAAGTCGTCGATCTCAACCAGACATCCATTTCCTTGCCGATGATACGGGTGCCTTTTCTCGCTCCCTCGGCATGATTTATGAAGCTACACCTCTGTTGGGCAGACCGTGTTGTCAGGTTCGTATCAGTTCTTCTCGCGATTTATTAATCTGGTAATCTTGGATTCTCCTATAATCTAGCGTTGCGCCATCGTTACACACGACGACAAAGTCATAACTGTCGCTGTTGAAGCAGCGGCGAAAGACCTCACGATAACCGCTGCGGAGGTTGTTCTCAAAGGGCTACCAACAGTCTCCGCTTAATCAGCTACACAAACAATGAGAAGGACAAGTGCGCATGACGCATGGACTTGGTATAATCGCCTCTGAGAACAACAGCTACTATCATACATAAAGAAAAATGACACGGCATGGCTCACTTTTCGGACAGGAGATCTTGAATCTACGCTGTCGCGAACTCGGGGTTAGGTAAACATAAGTTAGCTTTTAGTCAGATCAACACGGCTTTAATCAACAGCTACAGCTCGGATCTGGATTACAGTAAGAGCGTCCAGGACAATTCGCGCCTTAGAATTCCTGACAGCCGATCTTCGTGGAACAGACCTGAAAGAGCTGCAGGGATTTCCACGAGAACCCACTGGTGGAATGTCGAGCATGTTATTGAATGGATGTAAAGCCCGATTTTTGATGATGGTTAAGAGTATGAAGAATTGTAGCCTGAGACGCCTGCATTATCGGGCTGATACGCTTCCAGCGCTCGTAGATGACGTCAGACTTGGGTTGCTCAAGTGGCAGTGTGATTATCATCTACGTTGACGACAGCATACCGCATGCATCCACCACCCAACGTTGCCTTGACATTGATGCTCCTTGCACAGCCGTGCGAGTCATTGATCATGAGACAATTCCAGCTAACGAAGAAACCGTAGACCATTTTGAAAAAAACCGCAGTCGGCCTTGTGGCGTGGGAGTCATGCCAAAGCAGGAAGCAGTGCCGGTCTGCACTCCGCACAGTGCGCAGCAGACACCAAGAAGATAGCCAGCCATTCCAGCACGTGGGTTTACAGCCATGAGACTTAGAGAGAAAAGAGAGATCCTAGAGTACTCGAGCACAATGTCCTCCCTCTTTATACATTTTACTGAAGCGCATAGTCACTAATTGCACTGGCGAGCGCAGTCTGTGGCTGTGGCGAGTCTTGCCCTGATTTGGTTAGTTTAGCATCAAATCAGCACGTGTTCGAACTTCTACATTTTTCTACGGTGGTCTACGGTTTCTTCGTTAGCCGTCAGACTATTCAGTAATAACATCAATATGATTGTCTGATATGGTCATGATCGTCCTCATCAGAAATTCCTTCCAAGGTACAGTAAACTTGACCAGGGGGACACTACTGTAGCACTAATACAGTACTGTATAGAAGCATTCAAGCGGTACTCAGGTGGAGAAAAACTAAGGTCTCATTGATTATCGAACTACAAAACGGCCAGCGCGGATTTCTGGTAGCCTTCTGATCAATCAACCTATCATGAACTAATTAGAGACTA
>JABCKL010000130.1:0-22018 GCA_018851305.1 Calocybe cyanea
GGGTTGAACCGCGGGCTGCGAAGTTTGGGGATGAGGTGCACTCGGATCTGTGGGGGCCATCGCCCACGGAAAGTCTTTGTCGACGAAAATACTACATTACGTTTACGGATGATCACTCACGTTGGACAGTTCTCAACCTCCTTTTCTCCAAGGATGAAACCTTTACTGCCTATCACAACTTTGAGTCCTGGGCGAGCACGCAGAATGGCGCAAAAATCAAACATCTACGCTCGGATTGTGGGGGGGAGTACCTGAGTGATGAGTTCAGCAGCTACCTCAAGTCCAAGGGAACGGAAAGAAGACTCACCACACACGATACCCCGCAGCACAACGGCATCGCGGAATCCCTCAATTGTCGACTTCTTGAATGCGTCCGGGCCATGATCCACCACAGCCAGCTCCCAAAAAACTTGTGGGGAGAGGCTATTTGTCATGCTGTATGGCTAAAGAATCGCACGTCAACACACGCTTTAGAGAACAAAACTCCTTATGAAGTACTCACCGGCAAGACGCCAGAACTCAGCCAACTGCACCTCTGGGGGTGTAAAGTATGGGTGCACGATGGAACAAACTCGAAGTTGGAGGGCCAGGCAAAGGAGGGGCACTGGGTAGGCTTTGATGGTGAATCAACCAATGCGCACCGGATTTACTGGCCAGAGAAGAAGTCCATCTCCATGGAAAGAGATGTGAAGTTTGGGGACAGGGCAGTGGACCTGGGAGGGGAATGGGACAAAGGCAGAAGTGGCAGGCTTGAGGAGGAGATAGAGGATGACGACGAAGCCAGCAAGCCAGCCAAGGCCACCATCACTGAGCCTGCACAGCCACCAGATCAGGTACCCGACAACCCTGTGACCTCAACCACAGCCAAGCACGTCAGACACTCACTCCCTACCTCAGAATCACCTGCACAGTCCGAACAACCCAAAAGACAAAAGAAGCCATCCGACTACATCAAAAGACTCGAGAATGGTGAAGGAACCACGGAGGGGACCTATAGGAATGGGTGGGAACTAGGGCCTACTCTGCCAGCCGGAATGCAAGTAGGCATGGCCGGGGAGGAGTGGGACCACGTTGAGATCGGTGGGGTGGAATTTTGCATGGGGGCAGCATCTCAGGAGGTGGAAGGGTTAGACCCGAGGTCACTGGGCAAAGCGAAGTCAAGGTCGGACTGGCCAAAATGGGAGGAGGCAATGGGAAAGGAGTTGGGCGCGTTGGAAAATGCCACAACCTGGAAGGTTGTCCCTCGTCCACAGGGAAAGAACATCGTGGACTCCAAGTGGGTTTTCCATATCAAACGTGATGCCAATGGCAACATTGAGAAGTACAAGGCTCATCTCATTGCACACAGGTTCACTCAGGTTTACGGTACTGACTACATGGAAATGTTTGCGCCAGTTGCAAAACTCTCATCACTCCGCACCATTATCGCTCTCGCCAATTGCCAAGACTGGTCCATCAAAGGTTTTGACTTTAACTCTGCCTTCCTCAACTCCAAACTCAAGGAGGAAATTTACATGTGCCTACCACCCAGAACGGAAGGGTCTCATCCCACGAACAGTGTTGCTCGCCTTCTGAAGGCTCTGTATGGGCTCAAACAGGGGAGGTGGGCATGGTACATCACGCTGAAGATTTTTCTTGAGGGATTGGGCTTCATGCGTGCTAGCTATGACCACGGCATTTTCTACCTCAGAAATGCATCCGGCATTGTCATCCTTGCAATCCACATTGACGATTGCGCAATCACCGGCTCTTTGAAGCATCTCTTAGACAACACAAAACAGTGTTTGAATGCCCATTACCCGCTCACGGACCTGGGGCCAATTTTATGGCTCCTGGGCATCAAAGTAACTCGAAACCGCACATTATGAACCATTACCCTCTCACAACAATCTTATATCAACTCCATCCTAGCCAGATTTAACTTTACAGACCTCAAACCCCTTTCAGTACCCATGGAACCGGGAGCTTTCCTCTCGAAGGACCAATGCCCCACAAAACCGGACGAGATTGCCCGGATGCCCCGTATCCCATATTGGGAAGCCATTGGCTCTCTTATGTACGCGGCGGTTGGAACGCGCCCTGACATAGCGTTTGCCATATCGACGCTTTCTCAATTTCTTGATAACCTGGGACCAATGCACTGGGAAGCCACAAAGCAGGTATTCCGCTATCTTATTGGGACAAAGGACTGGGGGATCATGTATCAGGGAGGTCAGGGGGAGTTGGAAGGATACATGGATGCAGATGGGGCCTCGCAGCCTCACAGGCATGCCATCTCGGGCTACGCCTTCTTGATCAATGGCAGGGCTGTCTCATGGGCTTTGAAGAAGCAGAAACTCGTTACTCTCTCGACCGCGAAAGCTGAATACGTCGCCGCTACGCATGCAGCCAAGGAAGTCTCCTGGCTGCAAAGTTTCATCTTGGAGGTGTTCTCACCTATCACAAAACCAACTGTTCTTCACTCTGACAATCAATCCACTATTGCCAAATCCAACAACTACCATGCGCGAACAAAACACATTGACATCCGCTATCACTACATTTGTTTCGTCATCCAGAACGGCACCATCAAACTCGTGTATTGCCCCACGGACCACATGACAGCTGACACCTTAACAAAGGCGCTCCCCTCTGTGAAAGCAAAGCACTTTGCAGCCTCTCTGGGACTTGGCCCGTCGTTGAATTGAGGGGGAGTGTTGGAATTTAACATGTTGGCCTGGCCAATTTGGCTGTCGGGCCACAGTGATTCCTTTGTCCACTATATATTTGACACTTAATTTTGACTTAGACCTTTGGGCCCTCACTGGCCCATCCTACAGCTTTGATATCTTGTTACTTAGTATATAAGATGTACTCTTGTATGAATAAACTATCAAGTTCTTATTACAAGTTCCACTACCAACCAATGCTCATCCAATGATGAAATAGATTCTGCCCTTGCTAGCTTTGAAACAAGTGCATCTTTCTGAGTCTTGATAGTTTCTTTGAATTTTGCAAGCCCCTTCTTGAGGATTTCAAGTGGGTTATGAGCCATAAAATGATGGAAAAAAGTTGAACATTATACTTTTGGTTACTCGGCAGGCACAGTGGCACATCATTATATGGTAAACTAGCGGCAAATTAACTATTTAACAAGTTAATTTGCCATGTAGACTTCAGGGACATGTGCTGGTGGTGGAAATGGTAAGTAAAATCTATGGGTTTTGGGCGCGGGATGGTATGGGTTATGGGTTATGGCGGACCTATGGGTTATGATAAAAATTTCCTGCGAACCAAGTCGGTGGACAGCTCGGGCCATGGGTTGTAAGGGGTTATGGGTTACCAGAGGTATGGGTTACGGGGGACCCGCCTATAATCTCCATGTTATTTATGGAAATTAGACCATGGCCCTGCTCGGCAACCGTACCTCCGGTTCATTGATCTATCGATGTCCCCTTAAGCTTCCCACGACTCCCGACAGCTCCCGATCAAGTTCCCTATGTGATATCACGCTGATGTCACTATGCATCAAATTAGCACAGCATCTTGCTGCGAAAGATGTATAAATTTGCGCCATATTGGTGGTTCATTTCTTGATATCAGTTACTCAGCTCAGCAGGTCTGGCAATCTACTCATCGACATCGATTCATTTTTATCTTTCGCCTCTGCAGGTCTCGGGCTGTCTTATTATCAATGTAAGTCTATCCACTCATTCTTTAAAGAGCATTTAGCTTAACAGGCCAGAGCAGTTTATTCATCTTCCTAGTCCAATCGATCCAGTGCCTTCAGTCTCTCTTTTCTTTTCTTTTCTCCATGAAACATTATTATCAACTTCTTCTCGCTTCCATTGCATATGTGGCCGCCACACCTGCCCATCCAAACTATGGGCCATACAACACAAATCAAAACAGTGCTGAACGGCATGCTTACAGTCAGGCTCCTGATGGGACAGCAAGTCGGGAAACGCGGGGACCTTACAACCATCACGTACAGATTTCAACAACCTTCAGCCCCCGGCTTAACTCACACCAAGCCCGCCAACATGACACATCTCCCTCCTACGGAGATGCCGGTGTCAGCAGCTATCAGGCTTATCAAGCTCAAGTGCGGGCGGGTGGCGGGGTGCAGCCGCAGCAGAGACAGCAGAGACATCTATCACACACCGCCGACGCTGATCAGACGTCCTACTCCAGGTCTGGACATGGATCACTACCAAGTAGAGACGTCTTCTATCCTAGAAGCCATTGGGAGCCTCGGTCCTTCATCGATCCGGGATCATCACCATATATGCAAAGACAACCTTCCACTCTGGTTTCGTCCCTTCCTGATGACCTAATGGATGCTCTGAAAATGCTGAATGGTGGCGTCATCCCTGAACAATCGAGACAATGGGACGACGCCTTAAACACTCTTGATGTACAAAAACGAACAAACGATCCAGCGATCCAACTGCCAAAGGACGAACGAGAGTATTATCGGACATGTAATGGAGAGTGCAAGCAGGTGTTCCCCAGTAGAGGTGCTTTGCGGAACCATATAGCGGTTTGTCTATCAACCTGCAATACCTTCGCAACCTTACACAATTTTTGCAGACAAGGGACAGGCATGCCTGCTGGAATGCTCAGTATCTTGTACCCGAAGGAATGGTCCCATTCCCAGATGAAGACCAGGACATGGAGACTAGTTGTTAAGGAAGGTGCAAAGCGAAGTTCGGGATCAGAGGCGATTTGCGTGATCATGTAGAGGATTATCTATCAACTTACAATACCTTCGCGACTTTATACAATTTTTGCAGCTCAAGCCTAAGAGGAGTTACCCGGACGCTAATTTTCTCCCCCCCCCCCCCCCCCCCATCATGATCGATTTCGGTTTTGGCAACATCGAACCTAATCGTTGCCCTTCCTCAACAAAGAAACCTGCGATTTTCCCTGTTACGGCTGTTCCACATAAATTTGTATTTGTATGGTGTTAAAAGTCTTCCAATGACACCAAGAACGTGCGATAGGACGGTACACATCACAATTGTTAGCATGCGCGTTGAGCCCCTAGATACTTAACAATGCTGTGAATGTTTGGAATCCAACGTACAGTCAGCTTGCTCATCATACGTCCCCAGTGGATTGAGTGTAGCATCATTTTATTCTGTACAACCTCTGGTACCAAATGAATCAACTTTCCTGACTGCTACCTCGTAGAGTGCGCCCTCTCTTACTATCAAACACGTGTTCGTCTGTAGCAACGGTTGGTTCAACACGGGGTTCACTAATGGGAGTTCGACCCCTTGTTTTAATCTTGTTGCAGTCACCACCGTTGTTGATCGTTCGCAGGCTGTGGGTTGGGGGTGAGCCTAAATTGGGGGATCGGGGTCGCCGGAGGGTTTGCGAGGCCGGCTGATCTTGCCAACAAGTGCAGCCATTGCATTCCGGATAAAATAGTATACCTTGAGAAAATCAGGATATGGATGAAGTAGTATGCAAAATACTCGTATAGCGGTAAACAAGTGGCAAATGAAATTGGCAAAAGTTTGCCATGGCAGCCGACTTGTGTGGCTAGCCAGATATGGATTGTCACGTCGTCGACTTGCATGCACCAACACGCCCACCAATCACAACCAGAGTGTTCGACAATCGACTGCATCCAAACGGCGGTGTGAAGAGATAATCGCAACACATGGCATGTTGGAAGGCGTCAAGGACAGCAATACAAATATCTCCAGACGATGCCATCATATGCCGCCCGCCATAAACACCAATGTATTCCACAAAAAGGGAACAGAGACCGTAAAAGCTCGCTATAGTTTCCGATCCTCTCTGAGTCTCTGTGTCATGAGCGACCTCTTATCTACCTCCCTGCAATCCTCTTCTCTGCAAAAATCGTTTGCCTTGCACACCCTATACCCGTGATCCCATTCCCAACGTTTTAGCCACAGCTCATCTTCCTCCGCCTCGTCATCAGAGTGGCCACAGCGAAACGCCAACTGCTCAACTACGAGTTGTTAGCAAAGATTCGAATAGATAAAGGGTTCGAATGGATTCGAACCAAGGCCTACCTTGCATAAGGAATTCACGTTCGATTAATTCCGCTTGCGTGCCTCTCACCGCGAATGGATTTCCGGTTGTTCCATGTGTAGACGCAAGATAGCATTGGGGGGGAAGTATTTCTTGAATAGTGAGCAATATTTGATTTTGAACTTATCAGAAGATGATTCTGGAGACATGTTTCAGTGACGTTGTTGAATACGGTAAAGTGCAGACATCAAACGTTGTTGCTAGATGTGGTTTGATTGTGTGGTAAGCCAAACATAAAAAACTCGTAATTCTCGCCTCTGACATATGTACATTACATTAGAAGTATACCAGATGCAGGCGAAGGGACCTCGAGTTCAGTATTGACCAAGGCCGTAAGAAGGAGAAGGCACTACAGAATTTTTTCGCTTGGACACATGTCCGAAACAATTCTTTGATGGCCTGTTACTTGAAGGACGTTTGGCTTCAGTGTGAATTTGCGCCTTAGCAGTTGGAAATAAACCTTTGGATCATCAAGATCATCAACATGCCAAATCCCCGAACAGAATGCAGTACAGTACATACTGTCTCATTATGAAATACGGAATTCGGATCAGGTTAGTTATGATGATTCCCACGAGTCGCCCTGAGCACCTTCTTTAAATTTGAAATCGCCTAGCGACTTCAGTTTTTTTCTATGATCCGTTTATCATATATGTCAGATCCGAAGCACAGCATTTAGCTCCAAATGATGTATAAATTTGCCGTGAGTTGTTTCAGTTGTTTCATTCAACACCTTCAGCTCAGCAGGTTCTGAGCGGTCTACTCATCTTCAAGTTCAACGGCTTCAGCTCTCTTTTTTCTTCGCCATGAAACACTACCAACAACTTTTTCTCCTTGCTTCTGTTGCGTGTGCGACCGCTATACCCACCGGTCGAGACTATCCAGGCACGGCAAACACAAATGATGCTAACAACCTGCGCTATGATCTCAGTCATGCATCTTCCTTGGTTGCGAAGGAATTTCCTGAGAAACCGTCTTTGCCGACCTCCACCAGCAGTCATCAACTCGAGCCACACATCCGTACACCGCCTCTTCAGCCACCTGTCAGCTCCGACGCCGGCCCTCCCCAAGCGTCGGTAGATCACGGAATGTATCAGCAACAGCCTAGCTACTTTTCATCATCCGCCTCTGACCATCTGACAACACCTAGGCAAGAGCCAGAGCATGGTTCTAGTCCGGTATCGCGGATACCCGAGTTCAAGGCGCACTACGGTTACCAACATGTTAATTCAGCAGCTCAATTCTCTCCTATTGAGGGATGGTCGCCATACCTCGGAGGAAGATTTCGATCCTCTCGTTCTACACCCCATCAATATAAGCAGGCTACGTCAAATCTGAGAAGATTTAACTCTGACCGCGGCGAATACGAACCACTGGGCTCGTCTCAGTCTTATCGACAACAACAACCACCGAGGTCGGCGACGAGCACCGTCAGTCAAGTCAGTACACAGCAAGGCACACGAAGCTCTGGAAACACGTTCAGCAATTCACTAAGCAGCCATCCTCATTTGTCCCACGCGAGCTCTTCTCACGATTTAAACAAGTCCTATGCGTCCGACGACATTGCAGATTCGTCTGCTCCACCTTCGTCCAGCAATCAAAATCAGAACAAGATGGGTACGGATGGTGGTCGACCCCGCGAGAACCGTCGACCAGAACTGGAGCCTCCCGAGCCTCCTCCGTTGCCCCCGCATGTAGCCGAGTTCAAAAATAGGATGACTGATGAAGAAATACGGCGTGCTATGGACGTTAACAGCAAAGATTGGACTCCTTTAACTATACCATCTAAGTTCGGGAAAGGCAATGGTCGACCTCGCGAGAAACGTCGATCAAAACAGGAGCCTTTGCCTCCTCCGTTGCCCCCGCATGTAGCCGAGTTCAAAAATAGGATGACTGATGAAGAAATACGGCGTGCTATGGACGTTAACAGCAAAGATTGGACTCCTTTAGTTATACCATCCATTCGACCCGAAAAAGAAAGATCCGGATGACGTGCAGTGGAGACTGTAGTGACTAACTCTCAAGACGATCGTCGTTGAGGGATTACGCAAAGTTTGTCTATCAAATTGTGAATACCCTCATAATCTAATACGACAACCTTTTGCAGCTGAAGCCTTCCCCATTGCGAGAACGCTTGTTTTAAACCTCACCAAAAGTCTTGCGTTGTTACATCTTTTAATGTAAATTTGTATGTGTGGCATGCTCTGATATCGAGGGCACGGTGATCATAAGAATATTTGTCATATGCGTTTCCTAGATGAGAGCGCGGTTAATATCTGTACTCTAACGTGCAGGTCGGTTTGCCCCCTGTGCATCAGCCTCATTAGACGCTCAAGCAACCTCTCCTCTTACGGACGTTAGCACACAAGAGCATTGCCTACCAGCCGACCTATTATATCATATACGCGCTGTCCATTCTCGAAGACCTAATGGAGCCTCAGGAGCTCAAGATCTGGCCGCGCTGAAAGCTGAAGTCACCCCTGATTAATCGAGACAATTGCTGGATGTAAACTCAGATGAGCTGCACGCTCTGAAGGTGCAGAAACCAAAACGGAAGACAGTGAGAAAAATGACAGAAATAACGGAGGGATTGGCGCACGTGTAAAGGAGTCTGCAAATGGAAATTCAACAACAGATTCAATCTGCGTACATATATAGCCGTTTGTCTATCAACTTGCGATATTTTGGTGACCTTATACAATTTTGCAGACAAAGCCCCAGAGTTTCCGGAACGCTGATTCTCTTGTACCCGAAGAACCGAACGTAAACTCAGACGAGCAGCATGCCCTGAAGGTGCAGAAACCAAAGAGGAAGACAGTGAAAGAAATGACAGAGAAAGAACGGAACGATTGGCACACGTGTAAAGGAACCTGCAAATGGAAATTCAGCAGCAGATTCAATCTGCGTACACATGTTGCGGTTTGTCTACCAGCTTACGATACTTTTGCGACCTTATACAATTTTTTGCAGACGAAGCCTCAGGATTGCCGGGACGCTGAGTTTCTTGTACCTGACGAGCAGAAGAGAGTCAAATGACAAAGGAAAAACGGAGGGATTGGCGCACGTGTAAAGGAACCTGCAAATGAGAATGCAGCAACAGAGTTAATTTGCGTACACATGTAGCGGCTTGTCTATCAATTTGCGATACCTTCGCGACCTTATACAATTTTTGCAGGGGAAGTCTGAGGATTGCCCGGACGCTGATTTTCTTGGACCCGATGACGCGCGCCCGCAGTTAACAGAGGAAGGGCGGAGGGGAGCGATTCACATGTAAAGGAACGTGCAAAGGGGTGTTCAGCACCAGATCCCAATCGCGCAGGCATGTAGCGGTCTGTCGATCAACTTGTGATACCTTCGCGACCTTATACAATTTCTGCAGGACAAGCCTGAGAGGAGTTGCCCAGACGCTGATTTTCTTGCACCCGAGCCATGATCGATCTCCAGTGATCTCATGGCCAATCTCGACCTTGGCCGTGTCTAAATTGTCAATGTCGACCTTTCTCAACCAAAGCCCGGCCATCATTTTTCTGTTTTGTAGTTTTATAACTTATATTTGCATGCGTGTAATGTTCGAATTTCCCAAAGACATGCGACAGCGCGAAGCGCATGAGAATATTTGGGCTTACATGTTAAGCAGCTGTCGGTGTCCGTTTATTTTGAACAGTCCAACCTAACGCCCTTTTTAAAAATAACCCATGATCTTCTTCTCATCATACGTATCTATCTCCAAACCCTTTAGCACCAGGCGAGAGATACTAGTATCGTACATCCCGGACATTCGAAAACCCTCGAACCTCACTTGGAAAGTGTCACGAAAGTCATCCCTCTTATCTACAGCCAAGTGAGAATGCCTGAGGAATCTGCTCCCTTATAATTTAATCGCCTGCAAGAGGACCATGCCGTACACTTTACCAACGGAAATCCATTATTTCAGCTGTAGTGACGCCCCGACCCCTGACACGTACAATTTTTTATTAGTATATGTAGATAGTTTCGTGCATAAATTATTTGTCCAGAGAACGCAGTTGTTATACCAGTAGTAAAAAAGAAAAAAGAAAGGTAGCCGCCCGACTCTCAAACGTATCTATCGTCGGAGACCCAATATCTTCCAAAAGGCACACTCCTCAACGTCCTTGTACTGGGGTGGCGAGCGTGCGTGCTATACCTAGTGTCGTTGCTGTAGTATGTAGCGGATGTATCCTCAACCTCGAAAGGATTGTACACCGTATCGTACATCGCCATATGTTGTTGATCGGTATCGGTGTGAGTAGGCGAAACGAGCTGGGCTTGTTTCTCATCAGTAACACCAAGAGGAGGACCAAACCACTCTGTAATAAACGAGTCAGAGACCCATCAGAACTCGGAGAAAGTATCAATTTATCGCACCTTCATCTTCAATAGCACCAATGGAGCGGCCTGACATCTCATTTCGAAGTTGCTGAGCGTTACCGGAGCTGTCGTTGTCATCGCTTGCCAGTGCAAGTCTACGAAGGCGAAAAATAACAAGGAGCGCAGCGACCCCCGAAATGGCCACTATTCCCGCGACTGCTCCTCCTACAATAGCACCAACCGGTTTTGAATCGGACCGGGTTTCCGTTAAGACGGGAGTAGTAGTGACGGAAGCGGAAGAAGTATATGTGATAGAGTGTATCTCACTTTTGGATGAAGGGGATGATATCACAAATGAGTCCACAGCCGCTGCCAGAGGCTCGGCAGACGTCTGACTTCCAGTGGTTGTCGCCAAACTGGTCAAAACCGTGATGGTCGGTTGACCTTGAGTTGACATCACTTCGGAACTAGCTATTTGTGTCTTGTTCGGTGCCTGTATCACATCAGTGCTCAGAACACTAGTGGTGCTTCTGTGTGTTGGACTACAAGTGCCATACAAGTCTTTAAATGACTCACGGAAATATTGTTAACGTAGCGCTAGACACTGGCGTTTGCGGTACACTGAAGGTAGATTCGGAGCTAGATTCGACACTAGTTTCATCCTGTGTCGTCATGATTGGTGGCTCAGTTCCTTCTGTTATTGAGAAAGGATCTGTGACGGCCAGGATGAAACCGCTGCGTCAACACCTCTCCAATCATCAGTCCGAACTAATGAATTATAAGATGATCTTACATTGGCAAATCTATGGCCCTTAACCGACATTCTAGCAGTCTGTAGCCTCTACTGAGTGGACACAGAACTTTGATTGCTATTAACCACTCACCCAATGTTTGAAGGCAAGGATGGAAAGTGTGACTCTAGGAAACGTAAAATCATTTCACCCGCGAGCGAAAACTGGCCCTCTGCAGTATCCACTGGACCTAGGGTCTTGTACCCATAGGATGATAATGGATGCGAGAAAGGACGGCAGCCGAACTGTAGGTTAAAGGAGGGAAGATCAACAGGTGTCGACGACCACGTAACTGTGGTCACGGAATCGAGGGAAACAAGTGGTGGGGTGCGGAGGATGAGTGCATGGGAGACCTGTAAAGTATAGAAAGAACTAGAAGAGGTCAGTGGGCAGTAGTCGCGGGTGAAGAGCACGTACATGACCACATAGAGACCGTATCCAAAGGATTGGAATTGTATCATCTCGGCGACCTCTTGAGCGACACTAGTTGAGTATGCAATGAGAAAAGAAAGGGAAGTCGAGAACCAGCCGGTTAAGTGGCATCGACACTGGTCATCATTAGATTACAACATTCTGGATCGCGATTTATAGCTTAGTTCCAGAAATATGACCGAAGACCAGGTTTCTGATGTGGCTGAATCTGATACAGAAGTTTTAGCGTGTTTCATTGCAGGAATCAAGGCTTAAAAATACCTTGTCATGACTGGATCTGTTACGAAACTCTTTGCAAATATCACCTTGGAGATATATCAAACTGACATACGTAAAGCCATGTATGAGTCAAGAAGGTAGGGGATTTGGACAAACCTGATGTCACTTGATACTTGGTTCAACCATATAATGTATTACAACACAACCTCAGCTACTTGTCTCTAAACTAGCCTCTAAACGTCCTCTCTTCTTACTTGATTGATATCATGATGCACGAACTTCGGCTCACTGAATAGATGAAGGCATGTGAAAGCGAACTATTTGAGCTTGTGATGAAAGGAATGAAGGATCATTAGAATTTAGAGATTCCCACGAGACCGTGCCATTTGATATGAGACCAACGCAGCTTCTTGGCCAGAAATGACTTGAAAATCTGCGCCCAGATCCATTCATTTCCTTTGCAGTAGCCCCTCAGCTCAGCAGGTTGAGCTTTACATCTATCTTCAAATTCAGCTAGTCTGCCGCCCTCGGTCCTTTCCGCTATGAAATATTATTCACTGCTTGCATTCATTATATATGTGGCAGGCGCACCTACCCCTCCACCACCGAACTACCATTCATCCAGAAATACAGATGACTCTTATAATTGACTTTCCTTGATAACCGAAGACTTCAGTAACTTTTCACCGAGCTCAATCAGTTTCAGGGCCACGATTTCGTTCAAACGCTGCATGAGCTCACCAGCCAAACATCGTGTCAAGAAGGGCCGGGACATCATTTGCAATCGGATTCAATAGCCTCCGACCCTAGTTTAGTACATCCATCCATGCATGATCTGCCACACCGGGTAACTGTCAATCACTAGACCAATGATCATCGCCAAATGTTGGACGGCAGTATGCAGCGGCCGCCGTCCAGCCCTAATATGCATGGAACTTCATTCACCGACGACGGCATCTACATCAAGTCCACCCAATGGCCTAACAATCCGGGTGGGCAGGTGTATGCCACGCAGCCGACAATGCTCAACCCCCAAGAGCACTTCGGCGAATTGACGACCCAACACTCTCCCATCCAGGAGTGATTTCACCACCTTCGGGGAAGCTATCCGTCGTCTAACCATCAATCCGTTTCATCCAATCGCCGCCGCGCTCGCTCGTCTTCACCTAGTCAACGACAACCATTGTTTCCCCGCAAGAAACAGCGCCGATTCTACCAGCTCGACCCGCAGTTCGCAGCCCGCCTTTATCTTCTAGTCGCTCTCTTTCATCCCAAGGATCCTTCAATCGCGAGTCGCATAGGTCTCATGCATCGTCACAAGGGCATGTTCCGGTCACCTTACGTTTTCGTCAGTCAACAATCACATCTAGGGAGCCTTCTGCTCTGTCTATGTCGCCTAGCAATCCAGTCAAGCTAAAAGAAAACCTCACTTCTGAACAGTACACTCATTTCATAAACGTTGATCCACCAAACTGGAGATTCCTAAAGCTCGGCGTAAAGGATCCACGGTCGATGTGTGGTGCATGTAAACGCCAATATTCGGGTCGGGGTGCTTTGCAAACGCATATAGAGGTTTGCCTACCAGCCTGAGAATATCTCTATAAGTTCACACAACAACCTTTTCAGAACAAGACTAAAGGTTGCCGGAACGCTTGCTATCTTGTTGATTCCTCGCACCACAATACAGCCGCCCAGTCTAGCACTCCAGAACAGTCCTCTGTGAAAACGCCAACTACAGTTCCCAAGGCTAAAGTGGCATTCCATGCTAACCCAAAACGCTCGATGGCTAGGCGTTTTCCTCAAGCAAGTGACTCCACGCCATCTAGCGTTTCCGGCACTCAGCTATCACATTTAGGGAGCGACCCTTCTTCGGAGTCTAGCTAACATGAGAACACATAAAATTTTGCCTACCA
This sequence comes from Calocybe cyanea, assembly GCA_018851305.1. Lineage (NCBI taxonomy): Eukaryota > Fungi > Basidiomycota > Agaricomycetes > Agaricales > Lyophyllaceae > Calocybe > Calocybe cyanea. Next base: position 13,733 of record JABCKL010000130.1, read on the forward strand.
GCCTGAGAATACCTCTACAAATTCACACAACAACCTTTTCAGAACAAGACTAAGAATTGCTGGAACGCTTGCTATCTTGTTGATCCTCGAATCACAATACAGCCGCCCAGTCTAGCACTCCAGGACGGTCCGTTGGAACAATGCCAACTGTGGTATCTGACACTGAGATGGCATCTAATGCTGCCTTCAGTTTCCGGGTCTAACTTTACACGACCGATACTGTATTTAGCAGTGTCAAGTTTGTTAACAAAGGCCTGTAGCTTTACTGTTGTAGCTTTCTGACATTAAGTTGTGTGTATGTAATATCTGTAGCTTTCGATAATATTAAGAACGCGTGACAGTATGGCGTGCATAAGGATATTTAGCCTACAGTATGCTTTAGGCCCCTATGCAGTTGGTATTGTTCCGAGATACAAGTCGATTGGCTCAAATTTCTCCCTTCTCACCAACTCCCCAGTTCAGTAGATCCTGAATGCTGAGTAGCAGAGTCATTTTCAAATTTAAGGTCAGCGGGCATGGCGCTTTTGCTACAGAAAAAACCATCAACGTCTTCCGATCATTCTCCAAAGAGCACAAATCCGGCTAACCCTCACGGGCCTGCGACGGCCCGACAGCTCTTCGGATCAGTCTTCTTATCAAGCGCTGAGCTATCGTAAGGATGAGATCTTGTTTCTTTTTCAGAACTCCTAGGATTACCACCCATTGCAGAACCATTCCATTGGATCTTTAATCGCATACAATAAGAGCATGCACCATGACAAGGTACAGTACTGGGAATTTCTCTGCGATTCCAGCTGTAGTGACGCGCCCGACAACGCATCTTTCTTACCCAGATCTGACACGTACAATTTGTTATTAGTCTACATAGATAGTTTCGAGAATAAATTACTTGTCCAAAGAACGCAATTCTTCATCCCACCAGTAGCATAAGAAAAAGAAAATGTTGGCCGTCCATTATCTCAAACGTATCTATCGTCCGAAATCCAATACCTACCAAAAGGCGCTCTCGCTGGCTCTCTCGTACCATTATCTGGTTTAGCGCTGTGGTATCTGGTGCTGTTGCTGTAGTACGCAGCGGATGTCTCCTCGTATTCGTTCGAATAAGGATGACTGACATGATTCGGGTTGTATATCGTCATGTCGTACATCGCCATGTGTTGGTTGGCTTGAGCAGGAGTAAGCGCGACGAGTTGAGCTTGTCGTTCGTCGGTAACGCCAGGAGGGGGACCTAGCCATTCTGTCATATAGATATCAGAACCCCCAATTCAACATAAGGAGTGTCAAATAGGCAGCTACCTTCGTCCTCTACAGCGCCCATGGAACGACCTGACATCTCACCTTGAAGATACTGAACATCACTGGAGCTATCATTCGCGCTGCTCAAGAATTTGCGGCGTAGAACAATGATAAGAAGTACAGCCACAGAGATGGCCACTACCCCTGCCACTGCTCCTCCAACAATGGCGCCAATTGGCTTTGGATTTGATGGGGTTTCTGTTGGTGCGGTACTGGTATTGGCGGGGTCGTCGGAAGTGGAAGTGGGTGAGGACGTAATACTAGGTGCAACGCGTATTCCACTCCTGGACGAAGGCAATGAAGTTGTGCCCGGACCAGTTGCTGAACCGGTAGTTACTTGACTTCCTGTGGTTGGTGATAAGCTATTCGAGACCCCAGAAGACTCGATTTGAGTTGATATCACTTGTGAATCAGATATCTGCGTCGATTCTGGGGCTGGTATCACACTGGTGGGTGATGAACTAGGAGTCCTTCTGCATGTTAGGGAGCAAGGTCGCTTAGAATAGTCAATGGCTTACGGAAAGACTGTAGAGTCAGCACTGGACGATGGTGGTGGTGGTGGCGGCGGCGGTTGTGTTTCGGGTGGGGAAGGTTCGTTACTGGAGGGAGGTGGTGGCGGCGGCGCTGAAGTTGGTGCTGTTCCTTGTAAGATGGAGAGGGGGCCGGTTTCGGAGAGGACACCACCATTGCTTTTATGTACACTTGTCTTATCAATCCGGATTTACACAGAAGAAACCAATCTTACACAATGCTAGTGGCCTTCAGAAGACATCGTCTGAAGTGGTTGCTGAATATGCATTTTTGCTTTCAAATCTAAGAGCACTCACGAAAGGCTCATAACCACGTTCGCGATGTCTGAAATCAACCCGGGCTGCAAGACAAACTGTCCATCTGCGGTGTTCACTTGGCCCAGGTTTTTCAATAAAAGTCCACCACATCCAAACACCAAGTCGAAGACAGGAGGATCAGTGGCCGCAGGCGACCAGGTTATCGTTGTCGGAGAACCAAGAAAAATCGAAGCCGGAGTATTGATAACGAGAGCATAGGAAGTCTGAGAAGCATAGAAAAAACTAGAAACAATTCAATAAATGCTCATAGCGCACAAAGAGCACTTACAAGATCACGTAGAGACTGTATCCCCAGGATTGAGCGAATTTCATAACAGTTCAGCTCTTGAGCTGCTCTGGAGTGTAGAAAGGGGGAGGGATGAAAAGAAAGTCGGAAACAAGCAGGTTATGTGGCATCGATGCTGTTCATCATTCAAATTTGCAACAGTCTCAGTGCAGTTCCAAATATGTGGGGGGCGAATAACCGGAAGACAAGAGTCTGACATTGTTTGATCTGATACAGAACTCTGAAGTATATATATCAGTCCGTCAGGAAGATCGTACTGTAAGAATCCCGCCTGACATGCGGAGATCCATGTATGAATCAAAGAGGTCAAAATGGAATAGAATGAAGAGACAAACGTAGTGGTTACTGGGGACAGATTTTTACAGCTCATCGCCTACTCTTTTCGATCTGGCCTCTGGCTTTTGCACGTCTACCCTTCCAACACCATTGGCAGCTTTCAGCTTATTAATGACATCGTTGCTGATGGTTTCCCACTCCAGTTTCGGCACTTTGAACAATTGAACATCTTCCAAAGCCCCAACTTGTCCAACGTGAGCAATAGCTGGATGAACTTGAGCAAGTTGTTCAGGATCCTTGAAGTAAGGTGAAGTAGGAGAAAGGGTTACTGCGAGGTAAGTATGTATATCATGATTTAGGCGTAACGACATGGTGAAAAGTGATCAACGACAAGTGGCTGTGAGTTGCCGAATCCCGATCCGGTCGTTAGAGCATAACAAACATGACAGACGCAAAACCGCTCTCATCTCAAGTTGGAGGTCATCCAGGCGTGCTCGCAACAGATGATGGCTCTCTCATCATTAAACCTGCTTTACCTTTGGAATCTCAGTTCTACCACGCGCTGCAGCAAGATCCTTCTTTAGAATCCCTACGGCCTTTCACTCCGAAGTTTATCGGGACTCTCAAATTGGAAGGCCAATTAGATGAGAAAAAATCAGCAGAAGAGGGGAATATTAGTGTCACGCCAGTCGAAGCACCGCAGAAAGATGAGCATCCGTGAATATGCCATATATTGTTATAAGCTTATCCCTTGCTTTTACAATCTCTTGTTCTCGAGAACCTATCTCACACTTTCTCAAAACCGAATATCCTGGACGTAAAGCTTGGCACGATGCTCTATGACGAGTTGGCCTCCCCTGAAAAGATTGAGCGGATGATTCAAACGGCCAAGAACACCACCTCCCTAGAAACAGGCGTTCGACTGACAGGTTTTCAGGTCACAATATCCGTTCTTTTACCTTCTCGTTTGTAAGGGTTTGACAGTTGGACGTTTTTACTGTTTAGGTGTACGATAATGTAACACAACAAGCCGTGATCACCCCAAAGGCATACGGCAAATCGATCAAACCTGTAGATCTCCCTGATGGTATGGTACGATTCTTCCCCATCGGGGCCGCTCGAGGCTCCGACGGCGTAGAGTTTCCAAATAGCGGAAGTAACGGTCTGCCAGTCAACCTACTCTTACCCATCCTTCGAGGCATTCGCCAAAACGTCGCTGAAATCAGGGAAGCGCTGTCTCAGCTCGAGTTGCGCATGGTCGGAGGTAGTTTATTGATCATCTACGAAGCTGATTGGGGGCGTGCAGAAGAGGGCTTGGAACGTCTAGGTCATGAAGGTGATGAGGAAGATGATGATGATGATGATGGCGAAGATGAGGATGAAGGCGAAGGCGAAGGCGTGGTGCAGCCTGGGCCACCCTTCCTTGTAAAACTTATCGACTTTGCTCATACACGTCTGACCCCTGGAAAGGGGCCCGACGAAGGTGTCTTGTTGGGTGTTGACACCGTAGTGAAGTTAGTCGACGGACGCATCGCACAAGTGGAACAAATTAAACAGTAATGAGGTACTGATTGCTTTTTCATTTTTCCCCCACCAATCGTTCATCTCTGCTTGTTGTTGCGTCACAGCGATCGCCGACCTTGACATGCTGAAAGCAGCGGGAAAACACGGCGAATGCTCGAGTTAATCATTTTGATCACAGCGTGGACCACGCATCTGTGGTGTTTGATATGTCGTTTAGAAGGCAATCGAAATTCAGCACTATTGTTCACTATAGCTGTCAACTGTCAATTGACAACAAGCCAGATTAGGTTATCGGCTAGATAATGGTATATTTCAAGCCCGCTTCTCTTGCTAAAGATTCCGTGGCCTGTGCTCCATCAGTCAACTTTTAAACATCCACAGCCTTGAGTGTACGTTATCGAGGATTCCATCTCTCCAAAAATACTTTTCCTTATACGGATTTATGAAGTGTCCATTGGTGGCAATCAGAATAATTTTACTGCACGCAATTAGCGCTAGCCAGCGCTCGTCCTGGAATGATTCTATGTCCTAAATCAGACTGTGAAAGGACACACGATAATAGACTATTCGCAAAATCTCAAATCTCCGTTGCTGGGACAAGGCACAGCTATCACGAGGGACCTGCCACCACGCCATTCATGTCTCCAAGGTAGTCAAGCGTCTTTGCGAATAGATCATCAAATTCAGCTTGCAAACCCAACCTCCCAAGCATAGTCTCCACATCCTCGTCTTCTCCAGTCTTTTGGCTCTCCAACCACTCCTCCAAACTGGAAGAACTGCCCACGAGTATGCTCCTCAGTCTCGTACGTTCGGTCTGGCTGACCGGTGAGGACTTGAAAACTGCACCCGTGTTAGCTGTGTCAATGTATAGATCTACACCTGCGCCCGCGATCGGATCCCAGACTTGCGCTTGTAGGACAGTAAGCCACGCGAGGTCGAGACCGTCAAGCCAGTCTAGCAACGCAGGTAACGACTCTGAGCTCGGTAGGTATCCTGTTATACAGGACAAAGATTCGTTCGTAAGACGAAGAAGGTAGGCTGTCCGAAGGGCTGTAGATGGATCTATGGGAGGTATTTGAAGGATGAGAGTCAAGATGTGGCGGCTAGCGATAATGTAATCATTCAGCGTCGGGAGGTGTGTTGTCGGTTCTGATCTGAAGCGTTCCAAAGATGGAACAAATATAGATACGCTATATGTGAATCCACTCTACAAAATTACTAATATACCAACCTCTTTTTGTATCCACGCGTGAGTTGCAGAAATTGTTCGTCAAGGTAATCTACTAGCTTCCTTTCTTGACTAGATGATAAAGGGCGAGCATAACTGGCATTCCTAGTTGCAGTTGCACCAGATGTATCAACCTGCATGATGTTATCGCTTACATTCTGGCTAGTCATGACGGTTTGAAGCAAAGATCGTAAGGGTGTGTATAAATAGATACAAAGTCTTGTGACCCCGGGCCATCCCAAATGTCTAACGAGTGCAAGTAAATAGATCGAGGCGAAAGGAAAACTACCTAATGGTCCAAGTTGTCCGCTAACTAAATAGAATTGTAATAAGCTTCTTCATCTCCGTCCAAAATTCTACGCATCAATCCCAGAAGCTCACTCCGTCTGCTCTCTTTCTCGTCCTGGCTCATATGCGTCATATCAGGAATACTCCTAGTTCTCGGTATACGAGAACCAGCAGAACCTCTGTATGCCTCACCATGGCGCCCGCCTTGCTTGGCTAGAATCCAATCCCGACTTCCCGCTGACGATATTGAATAGCTCTTGTAACGATCGTGCTGCACATATTCATCGCTCTCTGTGCTGGGGCTTTCAGTAGCCCTCCTATCTGCATACAGTCGTTCTTGTTCGGAAGCTCTACGGCTTCCAACCTTCTGTCGAGCCTCCTCAGTTAATCTTGCCGCTTCAGCCATTGCGTTCTCCGTCAGAAGTTCCCAGTCTCATGAAACAAAATATCAAAACAAAGCGGAGAGGGAACGAGCGCTAGAAACGTACCGTCCTTCTCCGAAGACAAAGGTCTAGGTAAATCGGTGCTTGGCTTGAACCACCGTAAATTCTTGATACGCTTCGACAGTTCAAGCTGTCGACGACGTCTACGTCTGACAATAACAATTATAGCAATTGCTGTTAAAGCCAAAAGAGCACCAATCACCCCCACGGCAATGGCGCCAGGAGGAGCTTTTTTTGATGGCCCACCAATAGAACCGGGGCTGGCGTTGCTTTCACTGGGAGAGCTAACTATCGTCTGGGAAGATAAATCTGAGCTGCTTGACTCAAGTTGTGTAGGAGATGGGCTTTGTAGTACGATGGTATTCTGCTGGATGGAAGTAATGGGATTTGTTGTACCGGTCGCTTGCTGTTGATCAACTCCTGTTGTGGCCGCGGGAGGGGTATCGCTGCTGGACAATGATACCCCTGTCGACCTTAAAATGTGGATGAGGCAACCTCTGTCAGATATGCAATGCACACCTACTGGGGATTGAACGTAGACGTATCGATGTACCCTGGTGCGGGAGAGAATGTCGAAAAAACGCTCTCCGAGATTATTTGGAAAGGACGACCTGTCACAGGTGGTTCCCTATTGTAGTTTTTCCGGGTACCCGCTTATCTTCTAATACATCATGCAAGAAATATCGAGACTTACAGCTGTGCCTTTGCATAACATGAAATCCTATGACGCTGATGAGGATTGTTACTATATGTAATGTGACACACTCACGGAAGTGTGCCCAAGTCTTTGGGAATCTTTGCGTTGATTGGAGTTGTCGCATCCGGCCAAAAAAAAGGATTTGGAACTGTTTCAATTCCAAGGCACACGATGACTACCAAACACTTAGGAGGATCTTCGGAAGAAAGTTCCCATGTAACCCTAAGACTGTCTCCGGGTGAAACATCGTGGAATTCGCCAAATTGAAAGGCTTGAATGGCCCTAGCAAGAAAAGGTACAAAGCTGAGAGAGGGCTGAGCAGGTAGGCATACACGGAAAACAGTGATAAACGAACAGCAACCCACGAAAGGCACAGGTGATTCGACGTACCACCGGCATAGTGTCTCTGGTGAAAACCAATAGCTACAACGAGGAGATATGGAACAGCTGGAAGGGCATGTAATGGCAACAGCAAACCTCGAATTTCATGCCCTGGAACAGAATCGTTCATCGACACAGTAATCTGATGTCGCTCCCAATCGCCGACCTAGCATACCATTCCAGAAGCTGTAGTCATTCCCAAGGATTCGTCCATCAGCGTGAAACAATGATGACGCGGAACCTCACCCTGACTTGTTGATCAGTTTTAACGTGATCAGAAGTTAATGATAGATTTCACTACTTGTCCGGTGAAAGTTTTTTTTTTCCGGATAGAACAGGTATTGTAACTTCATGTGGTGAGTACCTCATGGACAAGCTGACAGCCATGCGCGAATTTCTCTTCTCAAGCAATGCCTGAAAGAAATATTGAGACGCGGATTTTTGGTGGAAAGATCAACTGAGGTGCCTGTCAAGCTGGAACGTCCACGCCTCGCAAACTAATGCATCAAAGACCTGACATCATACATGGTCGTTACTGCTCAGACATCGATTTCCAATCCTCTCTGATCCCGCAGCCTTAAAACCGGCGTGACGAGTCAGTGATAATAACCACTGTCAGTTTAGACGCATTTGCTGTGCATCTCGTCGTTTGATACAGAACACGCGAAATCATAAGCCAAAGATGAAGCGTTTCCACGCAGAAGGTCCAACTTAAGTAGCTCTCACGGTTGTCTTCACCAATCATAAGCTCATTTTTACGATCATGCCGGTGTTGCTCAGGCTCCTAAAACCATATGCCGCGACCTGCGCTCGTCCGTGGGTCGCGGTGATGTTTGGCAAGCCAAACAAAGTAATCTAACGACCCAACGAGCACAGCAAGCGGCTGGCACTTTTTCCACTTAGTCAGCGGAGATATCATTGATCCCAACATCCGACAACACTCAAAACTAAGATATCATCTTTACATTTATCTATTGGCTTGAGTTAATTAGCATAGTTCTTCTTCACTTGTTAAGTAG
>JABCKL010000131.1:0-15495 GCA_018851305.1 Calocybe cyanea
GTATGTATGAACTACAATATTTTTGTCTTTAGTTTCCATGGCACATCTTAATTTTTTCTGCAGTTTGTATAATCTATATCAACAATCAGGTACCAGTAGTAGCTTGCTAGTACCATCCACAACATTTCTAAAGTTCTATAGTTATGTCAAGCCATAGAACATGGTACTGTAGTTTTATAAATCCATGTCTATTAAATCAGGGAGTGTATGGTATGTATGAACTACAACATTTTCGTCTTTGGTTTCTATAGCATGTTTTAATTCCTTTGGCAGTTCATACAACCTATATTAATGATCACATATATATCATAGTTTTGCTGTGCTATATGCCAACGTGTAACAGTTTCTCCATGACATCAATCAGTATATGACAGTGCTTTAATACTATTTTACTCTGTACTCCTATCCAATAGTTTGTAACAACTGTGAGCACTTATTGTCTGGTATTAAACAACTATATCTCCTCCTACAGGTTTGAAACTACTATGCTTTACCTCTTTATGGTCTCTCAAACCCATTTATTTTGACCATTCTCTACAGTCCATTGATAGCACCTCACCATTTCTAGCTTTATTGCTTATTACATAAGGGTACCGTATACTGTACCCAATATTTTGCTATATGGTACCCGCACTTGGCTGTAAGTTTGTTACTGTTTTGAACCAAATATGGCCAGGACCTGCCCCGGATTTTTGGTGTTGTAGGTAATCAACAACAAGACCCAATTGTCGCAGGTGATCCATTTGTCTAACGTTGGATTTGGATTGGACCAGCCAGTGTGTACTAGAGCAGTTGAAGTGGCGGAAGCAGTGGCTTCAGTAGCTGCAGTTGTAGCGGTGGTGACAGTGGGTGGCACAGTAGGAGTAGGAGGCCTTGTAATACTTCCATCAATGTAACCCATCGTGTTATGCATGTTTACTGCCATGAACACATGTTGCTTAAAGGCTATATAGTTTGTACTGTCAAAATGTCTTGCTTCAGATAAGACGAGAGGTGTGAAGGGGCTGTTAGTTGTAGACATTGTAGCTTCTGAAAAAAAAATGTATTGAGTTGCTGTGATGTTTGTCAAGATAATGTTCAACAAAACAAAATTAGGCACGAGCAGGGCCCATAGCCTGTTGAACAAAGTGAACCTCAGTCTCAACATGAATACAATGACTGAACAACATATTGAGTACCTGTTGAACAAAGTGAACTATGATAGATACTGTAAGTAAGTATGTAGATATATATACTGAATATAGAGCTCACCCTCAGTCTCAACATGAATACAATGACTGAGGGGAAAAAGTCCATAACCAAAGGTTAAGTAGAAACATGAATATGAAATAGAAAAATGAGGAATGATGGGAAACAGGGATAGGCACACAGCACTGTGTGGAGTATGTCTGAGATGTTCCACTGCCCAGCATGTCCAGATAGGGGTGCAAGCATCTCATTCAACAGGGACGACTCAAAAGCACTCATGAAGGTGATGTCTTATACCTTGCCTATCTTTCTTCATCTGAAACAGATGCATTTAGATGTATTTACCTGCAATAGAGGGTTATGTTCCAAAAGCTATGCTGCATGCTGTGCATGCTTTCCTTGAATTTTGCTATATCACTTGCCATGATATCATCACAACAAAAACTTTGAATGATCTTGAGGATGCTCTTGCTCAGTTTCACAAGTATCGTGTTGTGTTTCAAGAACATGGCATTTGGCCAGAGGGTTTTTCTCTACCTAGGCAGCATGCTGCGATGCACTATCCAGATATGATCCGAGCTTTTGGGGCACCAAATGGGCTTTGCTCATCAATCACTGAGGCGAAGCACATCAAGGCTGTAAAAGAGCCATGGCAGCAAAGCAATTGGGACAAACCACTCAAGCAGATGCTCCTGACCAACCAGAGGCTGGATAAACTTGTGGCGGCCCATATTGATTTTACACAAAGAGGTATGCTCAAAGCATTGCACTTAAAAGAATCACTATGCAAGCTTGGTGAGTCTTTGGGATCATGACAACTCTATCTTTCTCACTCAATGGAACAGAGCAATTGAAGAAAGCATTCAATGGCAAGGACCCCATCAAGAATGCACTAAACATAGTGAATGACCCAAGCATTCTTGCTCATGTAGAATTAGGGAAGGCATATTGTATAATCTTATTCTTGCCCTTCCACAAAAGAACTAACTACCATGTGAGCAGACTACAAGGACTCATTAGACACCGTTGCTGCTCATATTCAACAGCCAGTGCTACCAGAATTAGTCTGGAGGTTTATCTACCACCAGCTTGTGCATGACAGCTCAGATAGCACATGTTCCACTCCAGACAGACTTCCCCCTTTTGATGGTGACCTGATGCTTTTCAGCTTGGCAACCTCATTTTTTTTTGCACTAAGTGATCCATGTGGCATCCAAGGCATGAGAAAAGAGCAAATTTGGTGCATGTATCAATGGAGAAAAGGGCCTGGGCAACAAGATTGTGTACTAATTAATACAGGGGATTCAGATGATCAGCCTCTATCTGGCTACTCCATCACATGTGTCCTACTTCTTTTTTCATTCAAGTACAATGATACAACATTTCTGTGTGCACTAGTCTGGTGGTATACGCTCTCAGATGATTCAGGGGAGTGCGATGAGGATGTAGGGATGTGGCTGATTCAACGCAGTTACTGATGTGGGCAGCCTCATTTGTCAGTGGTACACCTTGACACAATCTTTTGTGCCATTCATTTGCAGCCTTATTTTGGTACTCAAACCATTCCTAAAGATCACAAGCCCTCAGCAACACTTGATACCTTTGCTATGTTCTACACAAGCCGATTTGCTGATCATCATTCATTTGAAATTTTGTAATGCTATATGATACTTTTCTTTTTTTTTGAGATACTTGTCAAATAATGTTTCTTTCCCCCAAACATAGTACTTTTGTGTCTTATATTACTTTCTGTCTCAATTCTACTTGCAGCAGTAGCATGTACTTGTGGGGAGTGCATTGCAAACAAAGTAAAAAGTAAAAAAGATGTCTTTTTTTTACTTTCTGTACTTTTTGCCGAAAAGTAGTATGAAAAGTACAAAAAAGTATATTCAAGTTTTCCTGATGTTAAAAGACAAAAACAAGGTAGGTCACATTAAATCTGTCTATAGTCTGTCCGATGGCAGGCCAATATGTCAGGATCAATTCTGATAGGTCAGGCGGAGACCGCTAACCTGGTAAAAGGAACCCTAGAGACACTCCTAAGAGCCCAAAGCTAGCTAAAACCAGGTATGTCAAGTTCCCGCCCAAGAGTTGGCGCTCCAACGAAATGGAGAATAATGAAGATGCAATAGAAGGCCCGATAGACCGCATACTAGAGCTAACTGCCTGCGCCATACCGTTTAATGTGCCAAGAGACGCGCTGCTTGGTGCGCTGGTCACAATTATCACCTGAATCGATGCTGATAGTATTTGAGTCGCAGATCATCGATAATACCAAAACTATACATACCAAAGGCGGCTATGTTGGGTATACAGAAGAGTAGCTGGATGCATAGCACAACCCAGACTGGTCCATCGGCCCTACCGCTTCGCTTGACAAGGAAGCCCAACAACGGGTAGAGGCAAAGAACGATCGTGTAGCTTATCAATGACACGATAAAGATATTGCGAGGCCCAAAGCGCTTAATAGCCCGACCAAGGAAGGTAAGTTGAACAAAGGAATTGACAATGCCCCATGTACCCATGATAGAGCCAATGGAATAAGGTTCAAGTCCCAACCCACCAAGTTTCGGAGAAGTAGAGTACACGAGGGGTTGTAGCACTCCACAGCCCATATCGACAAAGGCAAGGGCTGCATAGGCTACCAGAATAAAAATGATTCGTGGAACAAGCAGAGAAGCTATCGACGGAGTGGCATTGGTCGCTCTACTGACGCCCGCTGGTATATCTGATGTGGTAGCAGGCCCCTTCGTCGGGGACGAGCCGTAATCTGCAACACTCGGACCGTTAAGGAGTTTAGTTGTGGGCTCTGGGCTGGAATCTGACGCGATTGTTTTATTTTCTTCTTGAGATATGGCAGAGGGAAGAGTCTGACAAAATCTAAGCTGCGAGTTTTTGTTTGATCCGCATAATATATCACCTCTTTCAGGCCAAAGAAAGCGATGAACGCGGTGACAAACGAAATTGCTGAAGCCACGGCGCAAGGCAAAAAATAAGGATATTCGTAGAAGAAGCGAAGTCCCCCAAACAATTCTGGCCAGGATTCCGCAGGACTAGATAAGAGACCTCCAATGATAGGTCTGATGAGCGTTGTAAGTGAGTAGCACATCAGATATGTCGGTCAATCACTGACCCAATAAAAACACCAAAAGTCCATATGACTGGCATCATTGCCATTGCGTCTGCGATATTCGTTGAGTCAGTCAGCTACAAAGTAGGTTTGAATTGAAACGAAAAAGCAGCGTATGTAGTCAATAACATACCTCGCCCATTACACTTTTGGACACGCCTAAGATCGGGAACCTAGAGTTAGCATGCAGGTCCCAGAATTTTTAAAAGGCTTACCGATGTTGCCGTTGAAAACCCCTTGCATACATCTCGACGCAACCAAAGGCCAGAATCTTTTTGACATACCGAAGCTGAGGGCGGCGAGGGACAAACCAACCGGCCCAAGGAGAAGAATGGGTCGTCGACCATATATATCTGACGCACGACCCCATAGAAAAACTGTCAAAGCTTCGGCAAAGAAGAAACTAGATTCCTACGAGACGTCGAATATCAAACACCTCTGCATGACTCTGCCTGCGCATTGAGTTTAGCTTACTATGAGGCCGGCATAATACCCTGTTTTCCTTTCGTCTCCCCCTGTTATGCCCGTTTCACGCACGAATTTGTTGACGAAGGGATATATAACTGTTGCCGTTATGGGTTCCGCGAACTGTATCAAGAAGACGATGAACAACTGGAACTTAGGTAGGGGAGTACGCCTCGGCGACTTTGAGAGATATTGCTCGTCGGAAGTTTCAGCCGTGCTATCGATGGAAGCTGGGGAGGACATGGTCACAAACTACAATTTATTCATCCTATGCAGCATGGCGATATTTTAACCGACCGAAGTCGGAGATAGAAGCTAATGTTTTGGACATGTGCAAATAGGGTCCAAAGGATATACCCAGATTCCCGCTTGAGGAGCGGTGGGAGGCATGAGCACATCCACGAACAGTTGAACTATTCATAGCGTTAGATAGTCGAGGCTACTTGTAAAGAAGCTCATCGTCAGTTAGATGAGGAGGAGAAAGCGAAAAAAGGCGTGCCAGACTTGATATCAAAAACAGTTCAAGAATTGACCAAAGGGGATAAATATGAGGGGTCTGACTCATGATTTATAGTTTTTTTGGTGAACCCGGCAAGAGCGCAGCGCCCTTTGTCGAAGCCGGCGACAGATTTGCGAGTGCTGGAGCTATCCAGCGGTTTAAATCACCATGTGGAAGGCATATGTTATAAATAGAACGTAAGACGATGTTAACAGTGGCGTAGAACAGAACTGGACTAACGTAGCGTCGTAAGGAGTATGTGGTGCATGACAGCCGTGTGAGCGATATATGATGATCACCAGCAACGATTGCTGGCGCGTCAGTTGATCGATCGTCAACGTCCCCGTCGATGTCAAAAGCTCCAAGAGCTACAGTATTCCGTTTATGTACAACAATTTATTGACATTATGATTTGGGACAGTAATACAGCAAGTGCTAGAACAGAAGCAAATGGATGATACTAATAATAGTTACCCTCACGTAAGAGAGATTCGGAATAGACGGGATAACTGTAGGCGCCGGACTTCCAGATTAGGTCGTCTCAGAAAGTATACTCAAACGGTCTGTGTGGGTTGGTCAGAATTGAACATCTCATAAAATCCTTGTATCACCTCGAGATGTCGCTTAACGTTTGTCTGTTTGTGCACCTCAATCCTAGGACTAGAAGTGGAAAGCTCGACATCATTAGGCTAGGTCCAAATCGAATCAGCACCAGCCGCCGCCACCGACACCATACTATCACGGTATAAGGCTTACCCTGATTCGCATACTGAGTGATACCCCTCCATGGCTTATAGGTTTCACAAAATCCGTGCGTATGGACCGACGAGCATTTAGCGTCCAGATCATCGAAAATGCGTAGAGTTTAGGCAATGCTAGGTTGATGGCCACAGGGATTAGCGTGGCCTGTGACGTGTATACTTGAGAAAGAATCAGGTTTATCATAGCACTAAATGGTCATGGGCCGATGCTCAGTTGGATAACGTTGGTCCATCGATATCAGCATGAAGAGCTCACCATAGCGAGGCTGGTGCAATGGTCTGGAAGGTAAGCCGAACCAATGAGTGAATGACGCCCAATGTGCTATGGTGGAACGGATTATCAGATGAAAGTGGTTACAAAAAGTACAAGTTATCTGACTGCGGAAGGACGTCTCTGCGGTATCTGAGAAGGAGGAATGCGGTTGAGACGGTCAACATCAGGTCTCCGGCTGCATTGTCACAAGGGAAAGTGTCAATTGAAAACAGTTGTGAAAAAAATGGATATCTGATGCTAACCGAAGACAGAGCTAAGGTGTGCAGCAACTTGGACCTCAACGTCAGGACGAGCTCTTTGTCTCTAGCTAGGATGGTTCACTTACACCACATCGAGATAACTTCATCAGCATTGAAGCCTTTAGCTGTAGATATATGGTATGTCTAGTGATCGCGTCAGCTCGTCATGAAAACCGGGTTAAAGGTCAAGTGCTAACCGCTAAGCAGCTCGAAATGTATGCGAAGGAGAGCACTGCTCCGATGGGTAATACATACCAGATATTGCGTTTGGAAATGACCCAGAGGCGATGGCAAAAGAAAATCTGGACGTAAACACCGATTGTGGCAACCTAATTAAATCTTTGATGTTTCAACTGGACAAATTTCAGGATAGACGATTATTACCACCACGGAATTACAAGTTTGCCACCACGCCGTATAACTCAGAGCGAGAGCACCTTCGAGGTCTTTGAAGTGGAGAACGAAAATGATCCAGACTATCGCGCTGTAAGTACACATTCGTGAGCAACCCACAGCCTCCGAAGTTGAATGCCGCATATGAACTGACGCGTTGTGAACGCTCTTTAAAAACGTTAAAATGGCCAGGCCTGCCACTGCGAGTTGAGTCCCAATCGTATCCTCGTGACGCCACGAGAGATACTTGATGAACTATAAGAGACAGTGAGGTTTAATATGTAAAAAAAATTCATCCTTTACTTGCCTGAGAGCTCAATGCACCTTGAAGAAATAAGTCGATGAAACAGCCGATCAGCTATTGAGAGCTGGTATCAGAATAATTTAAGAGTACAAATGCGAGAGGATAGCGAACCCAGGGCCCTAAGAGCAAGGTGATTTGTTGGAGCTCATCTTCAGTCATCACAGAGCTCTTTGGAGACATGGGAAAGATTTTTTTTCTTTTCTTTTCTTTTTTCTCAGTCTTATTTAGAGCAAGATATATACCGTGCCCCGTCCCAGCGACCCTGAGGATCCTATGAAGAAGCGAGGATTTAGGGGCCTTCCGAATAAGGAGGAGTTACCTTTCAGAGGCTAAGACCAGGGGGCGGCTAATGCAACGGCGCAAGGATAAATTTATTGATACCAAGACTTTTGCTGTCGGTTCACGCTAGAGACAAGGACAGCTTTGGAAACCTTATCATCTGATGTGTCGGAATTGAATGGCAAGTTGTGCTGGGCAATGTTTCAACCCACGCTGCAAATATGCCGTCAAGATTTTTATATGCTCGACTGAGATCAGTGCTACGATCATATCCTATCAAAGAGAGATAAATTCATGTTATTCATATTGAGATTATCAGGGACGCAAATCACAACGGAAGACGTACCGCTTAGGGCTTGAATAATAGTTACTCGAGGAATCAGAGTCAAAGTCAAAGAATGAACGAAGGCATTACATTCCGACAGAAGTGATTGAAAACTGACGGTGAAAACCGTATACAAAGAGTAAAATGTTGCGCCGACGTTCTTTGTTCCGTAATGTCAAAACCAAAAGAAGAATGATACGCAGATCGACTGGTCTATGAAGCATCTAGACCGCTAGGGTCTCAAAACTTTATGAATGGACCGACAGGTTGGGGCATGCATTCGCAACCGACCCCATGACAGCGTATCCTGTCGTCGAGACCTGGATATGAGTCACCTAATTGAGGGTCGCAACAGTGTCGCAACGGACGTCGGAGACTCGGAGGGCCCCAAACTCTAGTGGCGGCCGGAAAAGTACGCGTATCATGTGACTTAGCGCGATCATTTATCATTAGCTCCCACATGATGTCACTGCTGTACGCCATTGTGGCATTGCTCATGTCAAACTCATCTTACTTTAGTAGCCAACAAAGCTCCAACCTTCCTCCTCTAACCTCATGACCACCCTCGTAAAAAAAGCCGGAAAAAAGTTATTTGAACAGCATCTGGAACAATACGCTCCTCCAGATCCTTACTACGAATTCTTTACCGACGAACATGGACAAAAGAAGCGAAAAAAGGTATGACAGTCGTCATTTTCGCTAAGCAGTGTGTTAAGCTTTCTTTTTTTGTCTAGCGTGGTATCCCACCAGGGTTGTCTGGAAGAGATGCAAAGATATTAAAGTCGATTCAACGAAGGGCTCATTACCTCGACAAGGGGTTTCACCTTTGTGGATTACGCTTTGGATGGACCTTCTTCATAGGACTCATTCCTATCGTCGGAGATGTCACAGATGCATCTCTGAATTACCTCCTCGTCGTCAGAAAGGCGCGCCAAGCCGATATACCCAAATGGCTCCTGCAACGGATGCTTTTCAATAACGCCATCAGTGCTGCTGTGGGTTTCGTGCCTTTCGTTGGAGACGTGGTACTTGCAATGTTCAAAGCAAATAGCCGTAATGCGATTTTACTGGAGGAGTTCTTGAGGATTAGAGGAGAACAGTATTTGAGACTTCAGGAGGGTGAGGCGGTTGTCCCGTCAACCGCAGACCAACCACAGGGGAAGAAGGGGAAAGGCATCAGTCGCAAGGATGCCGAACAAGTGAAACCAGGTTCAGGGATGACTCAAGGTGAAGTCCTCCCAGTTGCGCCAGTCGAAGGCACTTCAACTTCCGTCGCTCCAGCCCATGAGCCGTCGCCGGATAGCAGGAAGTCTTTTGGAAGTTACTTTGGACTTTCAAACAGAACT
This sequence comes from Calocybe cyanea, assembly GCA_018851305.1. Lineage (NCBI taxonomy): Eukaryota > Fungi > Basidiomycota > Agaricomycetes > Agaricales > Lyophyllaceae > Calocybe > Calocybe cyanea. Next base: position 9,204 of record JABCKL010000131.1, read on the forward strand.
CCTCCCGCAAAGTCTTCTGTATCCGGTGACAAAGGCAAGTTCGTGGAGCATGTTGGGAGATAAAACCAGTTTGGCATTGTTGTTCATGGACTAAACGCCTTTTCTTTTGTGGATGTTCCGCAAAGAACTATCCTTTAATCCGCTCTCATAGCTTCTGTAAGGTACCTGCACCACGTGTTTTTTTAGTTAACGGGACAATCGCAGTAGGATTACTATTACTTTACTTTCCAATTCAGAACGATTTTCCTGAACAACGATGACGGATATAAAGAACAGGCATCAGCGATAGCTAAATATTTTACTTGGACGTGCTCAGGAGATACTGTAAGCAATCCCCGCTTACGTAGTTCCCCTCTCGTATCTTTGTATCGCTGACGTTAACCGTTACGTTCCTGCCTCAGCCTCCTCAGTCCGATGATCTCGAGCACTAGATATTTATCAAATAGACGAAGGCCGGCCCGGGTATAGTCCAAGCCCAAAAAGTTCACGTACTCAACTTTGGAGCACCTAGTGTTCGAATTTATCAGTTATAGCATCTCTAGCACCTACTCTTAGGCTTCTTAGACGGGCACTGTGACCCGCATTGCGATTCTTGCGCTATGCTATATTTACACCTCGATAAAAGGAGCTTAGAGCAACATTGTGTCTTCGCTTCGAATTAAAGGTTTTCCACTTTCTTCGATGATGCCATCCAGAATATCCATATACCGACCTCCAGACTCTGCGGAAATCAGTGGCAATTGACCACATGCGTTATGGGGTGGACCCAGAGTTGAATCTTAGATCCGTGCCCGAACCACCGACCAGCGAAGAGAAGGGTGTAAGGGAACCTTGTGGCTCACATCTGGGGTATATATACGTCCTTTATGAGTCCAAAGGTTTTGTTCAGGCAACCTGTACAGAGCCAGCCGGTTTCACCATGAACTTGAAGCATCTTGCCATAATTTGCGCTTCATTGCTCCCAGTACTGGCAACGAATAATTTTGCTGGTATCGGTGCATCGAATAGCATCGGTGGTACATCGAGCTACACTTGCAGAACACAAGCACAGGTAAATAACCCCTCATTGGGTGTTCCTTCGACAGAGAGGCTCAGGCTCTTTTTTTTATAAAGTGGAACAAGCTCGCCAATGACGCCAAAGCTGCTGGGTTCAAATCTATCCGCATCACGGGCTTTGACTGTAATGCCCTAGAGCTCGCGTCTTCTGCAGCAGCAGCGGCAGGCCTGCAAGTTCTGGCTGGCATCTTCGTTCAGGTGCGTGTTGCTCGAGATATCCATATCGTAGTCAGCACATGCTGAGGATACTCTCTAGGGAACTATAGCTCAAGGCATGATCCAGATCAAGTGAGCACATGGTGTCTTTTCTTCTCTTTGTTGGGATCCTGACTCTAACGCGACCCCATAGCAACGATGTACAGACTTTCCGTGCAGCATACGCCAAATATGGCTCTGGACGATACGTCGGTCTTACTATCGGAAACGAGGTGAACGATAGTCCTGGCAATATTATGGCCAAGGTGTATGACGTCCGAGGTACAGCATGATCGTTATGTGCTTCTTGACAGAAATTGTTGAAACAGCGCCCGGCAGGTTATCTCGGATCTGTGGGCGTAACAACGCCCGTTTCCACAGTGCACACATGGGTTCGCATTCGTGACGATCCAGCACTCTGCGGAGCCGACTTTGCGGGCGCAAATGCACAGTACGCATGGCTCAGTGAGGACACGATCGATAAGCTGATTTATTCTCTAGCGCCTTTTACGATGGCGGCCGCACCTCCGGTCAAGCTGGGGATTTCGTATTCAAAACTGTTGTCCCAGCTCTGAAGGCTGCGTGTCCAGGAAAGAAAATTATCATTACTGAGTGGGTTTTATGTTTCATCATTTGCAGGCCTTAATGTGTTGAATTCACTGACACTCGCAAACTAGATCTGGATGGCCCTCCCGTGGTCCAAACTTTGGCGTTGCCGCCGCCTCACTCGGAGATGAGCGCAATGCGATTCTCAACTTGAACTGCGCATGTAGAGACGATAGGAGCGTGTCTGTTTATGCGTTTGAGTATGATGACCAAAACTGGAAGGCCAATGACAATGAGCGCAGCTTCGGTATCTTCGGGAAGCTGGACTTGGTTGGTGACGTCTTGAAACCGTGCTGATGGGGCTGCGTGGGTATGACACGACCCCAGCTCCGATGAAGCGCAAGATTCTAACAACCAGCCTCTTCGCTGTTGATCGGGTTACAATCAGTATTGATGTTACCAATTTGGCTCCTAAAGTCGCTGTAAAAATATACACTCTGTTATCCGATATCTTATATATGACAAAGGAAAAAATGGTTTCCTCGTATAAGAGAAGACAGTTATACATAAACTTACGTAGGATATCACACAGCTCGTAGATACTTCACCACTTAGCGTAAGGTAAGAACTTGCCGCTACAATGACGGTTCAGCGAAAAGGAAAGTTTGACCAAAAATAGGACCCACTCAAATGTAAGCACGACACGGTCACCCTTTGGGTCGGGTTTCTTCTGTATATTGATTTTACAGTCTATCATTGACATGATACCGTCGCCGAACTAGAGCAAACATCAGCTTCAAGTACAATTCGATGTTATAGTCTATCAAACCTTCTCATGGATAATGGCCTGAGATACAATAATATTAGGTACGAGGTCGGAACGAGTGTAACTCAAAAACATTACCTTGATGGCGTGGCCGTATACAAGAACGCCCTTGATAGAAGCGTGAAAAACAGTCTTCAAGGGGGTGTTACTCGCATACCTCATATAGTCGATAGATAACAGGATCAGTTGGAGGCATAGGCCCTATCCCACGGTTAGGCCACCAATGATCTCCGAGTAGACTCAAGGCCTCCTCAGATGGAAGTCCCAAGACTTCGCACACTTTCTTCAATTCTTCAGGCGTAAATTTAGCCTGGTGATATGATCCTCTGATTACTGCTACGTTCATATACGCAAGTTTGATATTCACCTGGCCATAGAAGGCTGCGGCAAGCCACACCTCGTCTTTGCCGATAGCGTGGGCAATCTTTTCAAAAGACAAGCCTTCAGTGCGAAGTGAGTGGGATACAGACTTCAAGCGAAGGCTTAAATACCCTTTCGTGCTTTTGCTTCGAATAGTTTAGAGTTTATTGAGGGAAGGTCCACATAGGGAGCGTTGTTAGCCGGGACGGTCTGTATGCTGGTGTTCAACGGTGCTTCGAAAGCCCCCATATCGAATGAGACTCACAGCTGAGTTTGCAGACATGGTCGTAATGGCAATGGATGTGAGGGTAAGAAGAGAGCTATTGTGAGGTTTATATAGGGGAGTGAGATAATCTCAGCCTTAGAGCGCCATGTGACGGACATGACATGAGAAGATAGCCAGTCAGGTGGCCCGATTTTCACACGTTGGAAGCCAGTTGGAAGCCCCAGAGAGAATGTGCTGACGAAGTACCATTTTATGCGCATAGCATTGATATAGTCTATAGGCTGCACTGGACTATCGCTCGTCTTGGTCTGTTGTGGGTTTCCAAACATCTTTCGTAGCTCGTTTAAGTTCATAAAGCTGTCCGAGTTGCTCTGAAGACATCTGTTGATTATCGGTCAGGAAGTGGACGGGGGTCGACAGAAATGAGTAAACTGCACACGCGCCTTTTCAAGGATCACGGGCTCTAATTTCTTCCCAGAAAAGCTATCCCCTCCGGGTACTTGATGCAGCTCATCTAAGTACATCTTCCACTGTGACAAAAACCCAATGATATGAACCGAGTTGGTAACTTCTTTATGTCTACGAAATTCTGCAACAGGAGAAGGCCCGATATTCGTCAGCATGCGTCAAAAGAAACGGAAAGTCACCGCTGACCAGCTTTCACATAATCATCACCCATACTGCGCATTTCTACTGGAAGATGACGATGAGCACGCAGAATTTGTCGGTACAATCTTGGGAGAGGTTGGACAACGATATCAGGTGGACAGCCTTGTGGAATGACGTACGGGATTGCAGGTATCATTCTTGCACTGGTTTCATTCAGGTTTAGCGGTTTGTTAGAAACTGATTCGGCAAATCGTAGAAGGGAACGGCGCATTCCAAGGCGGTGTGGACGTGAGCGGATGGGCGTCGAAGGGTAGTTGGCTCAAGGGCGTTTGCCAAACAATATACGACGAAGTAAAATAGACAAAATTTTCAGAGTTTCTGGATTCGTGAAGCACTCAATTATCACCAAGTCTCATTCTCTCCATGACATACTGCATCACGCGCCCAAATTCCAGACGGGACTTGTGGACTTTTCGACACGGGCCAAACTTGTTTATTCCGCTCTTAATGTTTCTATCACTGTATTACACAAAATGACAATCAGGCAACCTGGATTGGTAAACCCATCGCTCTTCGACCGATAGGCACCAATATATCGTCTGCCAAACCGACTCCAATGAAATTATCCTCACTAGGACCCTTTGGGAAGTCAGGAGGGCGCTGGCCTTTAAGGAAGGCCTCTTTCTGCCTCTCGATGTATGATTGATTGAGCGGAGTAAGTGGCACCGATGGAATGTACATGACTTTACATAGCACAATTTTGAGTCTTTCCCAAGGTGAAAAGAGTGTTCACATACCTGCAGAATCTCCGGAGCCTTTATGTTCCTCTTCCACGGAATGAACTACATCACAATGCCAAAAGACAGTGTCTCCGGGATTGACCTTGGGTACTGAAGTCATAGTCTTCTCAAGTTCTAGATGAGGATGTAAACTTGGAGTCGGATTTGGGCCGGCATATCCATTGTCACGCATGTATATTCCTTGGAAGTCTGGGCTGGTAATGTCTATTGAACAATTAGGTTACGAAAAACAAGCAGAGTGGAATACAAGTTTACCAAACTCCCAGTTCTTTGCTTCCAAGAAACCATCGGTACCCGCTGGTATTTTTGCCCGGAAGAATGGACGTAAAATGATGTATGCGTTAGAGAGGTGCACGCTCGGATATACCCTGAGTGTGCCTTCGGTCGGCCCAGTCTCACTGCAATACGAAAGCTGTCAGAGTAGTCATACAGCCCAGAACATAAACAAAGGAGACCTCAAAGCCAACCAGCCTTGGAAAGTCCTGAACACGCTTGACTGCACAGCCGATGATCAGAACAGCCAGAAGCTACTACAAGACGTGGTGCATTACCTGATTTGGGCGGCCGTATCGGTCAGTCAAAGCATTGAGACGGTCGTCCAGCTCGTAAGGGTCATGTTCACGCCATCGGCCGCTCAAAATGCTTGAGAAGCACTTTCTAAAAGTAGGATCCTCCCATCGTTCAATTGTACCACCTGCAAGTCTTGCTGATGAGCCCATGGCTAATTGCAATATATCTTTGAATAGCGCTAACCGTCAACGTGAGGGGGATGTGCCTGCCAAAATACGCCTGGCCGCCGAATGCGGAATCGATCAGCGTATGTGAGCGGCGTGGATAAATCCACGCCCTCCATGCCTAGATTCTTTTTGGTATGGTACAAGTTATTTAACCATATAGAGGTAGCAAGCATGTTCGGGTGGGAACGTGCTTCCACTTGTGACTTGGTCCAGCTATGGAAGGTTGAATCGGCACTGCGAACAGGTAGTGATAGACGTCGCAAACTTACTACAGCTGGAAAAATTGCTTGTCATGTACAGGGATGCCTGATCGATTGTATATATCAGTGTCACCAGGATGCAGGAAAATATCGATGAGCACCTTCAACATCAGGATTGGCCTTGATGAATTGCTCAAGTTGTTCCTTCCACCGAAGTGCCTCCGCATCGGGAACAACGTCTCTGATGACGACACTTCCCCGCTTTTTGATCTTGTCAATCTCTTCTTTCCCCAGATTCTGCAGATCCGAGAAATTGACTTGAGGAATATACTGAGCAGATCACAGGAAGATCATGTAAGTAACAAAAAGAAAGTTGATCATGTTCTCTCTTACATCCTGCTTCGCGCTTGCGATATCTGCGTTTGCTTCTTTCAATTCCTCGATAATCTCACCCCATGCTCGAGTAGCGTTTTCTTCAAAGTCTGGATAGGACGCTGCAATTTCTCGTTTAAGGTCAGCGAAGCGTGGGGGAAGGGACGGAACAGTTTGAGGAGCGGCTTCTACGGACATATTTCGCAAAGTTGTAAGAAAGAGACTCAGATTGACAGGGGATTTATATAGATCATGCCATATAAATATCAGCAGTTGTGTGGGGTAAGAATATGCCGAGGTTTCCCCGCCCATGGAATCATTGTAGTCCTGTCACCCTTGAAATGAACCTCTCCAATCTTACGGCA
>JABCKL010000132.1:0-21595 GCA_018851305.1 Calocybe cyanea
AACAGGGTTCAACCTAGGGGTGCTACTCCTATAGCTGCCAAACTCGAAGAACTACTACAAGAGTACATGCACCAGATAGAATCTGCCAAAGGCGACCCAAAGAGGTTGAGACAAATCAAGCCTATAAACTATATCATTCTTACAGACGGTGCTCCGAGTGGGTTATTATCTTCTCGCTTGCATCTAAACAACTGACTGAAGATGATCCTCCGTCCAGCTGATGACCCGGAGTCTGTCATTGTTCAGACGGCAAAGCGACTAGATGCAGGACACTTCCCTATCTCGCAGGTAAGTGTCGTTTACTGCAAAGTTTGCATATGAAAACAGCGTGCTCATATACGACATCTTCAAAGGTCGGAATCCAATTCGTTCAGATTGGCAACTCCAAATCAGCAACGGTTTATTTAAACGAACTTGATGATGGCTTAGCAGAGAAGCATAAGATACGGGTGTGTTCTACTCTCGTGGCAAGCGCTTGCAAGGTCTCGTAAGCTAACTGAACGATAGGATATCGTTGACACTACGCCATACGATGACATCGGGTGCGAATTGAATCCCGATATTCTGATCAAGATTTTGCTGGGAGGCGTTAACCGGAGAATTGATAAGAGTGGTGCTGCGGTCTTAAATGCAGACTAAGATGAATGCGATATAATACCATGTCCGCTCAGGTCAATGCCATGATACCCGAACCGGTCTATGCACATGAAATTTCTTCCGCTCTGACCGCTGAAATCTATAGCGTAGCAGTTAGTAATACTAGTAATCGAGTACACTGTGTATTATTGTTAATGGCGTGATTCTCATTTGTCTCATAAACTGTTCCCTGCCTGCTTTCGGCGCCACCTTGGTTGCGTCCTAATAGTCGTCGTTCGCGGTATGAGTTGTGCTCCAAAGCCTGGGTATGCTTATTTGGTTGCTGGTCGATATACGTAGGTACGGAGCAGTTGCACTTAGATATCCCAGTCTTCAAGTGCAAAGGCCAGCACACCACAAGCTGATGCACCCTCTCCTGTCCCATTCGCCAGACTCTCTACGCCGCGTCGCAAGAATCTTACCAGCCCATCCAACTCAGACGATAACTTGTCCATTCGTGCCTGAAATCCTCCCTCCAGCTCAGAATTATAGATCTGCGAAGCGTTCATAGATATCGAGTGCTCCGGACCGCCACCACCTCCGGAACTGTGATGATCGTCGATTTCACTTTCGTCATCGGAGCTATCTTGCATGAGACTTAGGGAGTGTGCAAAGCCTATCACGTTGCGTCGCTGGTATCGCTGACGGCGGCTGCGATGTCGCCGCATCGATATCGACTGGCGAGAGGCGTCGTGGGTGATCGCCTTGTCACCAGCAAAAGTAACAAAGAGTTCGACGAAATCCTGCGCCAGGTCGAGAATGGCGATGATAGCTTGATAGAGTGACGAAGTCTGAAGGGTAGTCAGTATGTAGGTCTCCGAGTCAATTTTTGATCAGCTATTACATTCGATTTCAAAAAGCATAGATTTCGAATTTTGTCAAGACTGGTGGATCAATAAGCTCGCTATGATCTAGGTGATGCTGAGAACGTACTGATTATCGTGTAATTGTATCATTTCGTCGAGTGACTGGGCTTGACGAAATGTGCCATGAAACTCAAGGACGTGTGCGTGCAACACCTACTCGAGATCGTTACCGACGTCAGGCCACTAAGAAACTGTGGGTAGCTCTCGCGACGTACATGAATGGTGAGAAAGTCAAGTAATGTGCTAAACAGATCGGATTAGTCGGCTCATAAGGAAAAAGCTGAGTAGAAAAAACACACTTCGTAAACCAACCTAGACGACTTCTCATCGCATAAAACACCTTCAGTTCACTCTTCAGCCTCTGGCCGTGCTCTTCTCCCCTCACAAGTATCTGGTCTAGAACATACTTCGCCCTGCGTATCTGCAACAGAAACACAAAGATTTGGCTATACCCTTGTAGCACAGCTGGGTGAAAGATGTATATCAACGGAAATGGTACCGCATATTCCACCACGAGTCCGTCGAGCGCCCTAACTGTGCGGGTGATGCTTCTACTTTGATCCTTTGACCCTCTGTAGGCTAGACGCACAACTGAAGCTTGGATCCACTCCTTACCGCTTAGATTTGAAGTGGTCTCCACAATATCCCTGAACGCCGTGTTCAAGAAGTGAAAGTCGTCCCACTGCTGCATAGCTTCCATCTAGCGTAGGTTTTAGTCAGTGAAAAGCACGCCATCATCGGGTATATAGGATGATCGACCTTAGCAAAGAGCACATCCGTGAAATGGCTCATGGCATCTCCTCTTCTCATGAGAAAAAGATCTTCGATGCTTTCAAGGTGGCGCCATAGCTCACAATCCTCCACCAATACATGCGCAAGCAAAACTCCGGCTCTGTTGCATCTTGGCTGCAGCCAATCATAAACCATACGTGACAGCATATCGATCGATGTCGAGAATAGCATCTCCTTGATTTCTTGGGGTCCATTAAGATTATGGGATATTAGAGAGGATAAGCCAGCTAATTCTTTGAACGAGCGCCAATCGCTTGATCCTTCTCTCTCGTCATCCGTGGATGGCAGCGATACACCTAGAGCCCTTAGCAATCCAACGGATTTTCCAGCACTGAGGATGAGTTCTGCAGCGTGTTCCAGAAAGAGGGGAATCGTCTTCCGCTTCACTTCTTTCCCTCCATATTCATCTACATCCTTATTCGCACCACTTTCGCCCTTCGTATTGCTTTCGACCCAAACAACGTTCTCCCGCAGTGTATATCCCTCCTTCCAAAACTCCGGATCCAGTAGTCCCAAACCCATCATCCCTAGTCCTAGACCACTACTTTCAATGAAAAACTCGTCTTCTAGCTCCCAGATGCCAGGGGCTTCTCCAGAGCCAACAGTTATACCGTATCCCATTCCATCACGTAGCCATTTGCCTGTCATCGCCCAAGTCGGTTCTACAGAGCACACAAAGACACGAAGGAGGGCCTCACTGACAGGATGTTCCTGCCGCTCAAGATGGGCCTGTATGGCAGTAAAGAGTTGATTCAAGAGTGCTGAGCTCGTCACGGCTGGAGAGCCTGATTTTTGTGCTTGAGTAGATGTTGTGTGACTAGCAGAGTCAAAATTCGGGTATACAAACCGTACAATGCCGAGCAGTACGCCGAAAGTCTGGTCAAAAGTATCACGAAGGGCTTTCTCCGTACTCAGAACACTGATGACAAGTCGACCAGTTGGATCTATACCATGAGAATATGGGAATGACGGTGCTAATAATGATTCGGAAGCCGAATTTGGGTCGCAACCACCCCAAGCACGGACCATGGCTTGTTCGCGAGCTGCACACCATTTATCAAGCAGACGAATTTCTTGGTCGACAGCGTCGGCAAATGCTTCAAGAGTTCGGGTTGTCAGTGGGTTGCTCTTAAAACTTGAATGCTGTCGAAGATGCTGCGACTGTGCGTCGGCGAAGACTTTAGCCACGAACTGGCGGAGATGCTGTATAGTCGTGGCAGTATTTGCGAGGGATGATAGGATAGAGGCTTGGGCATCGAGAGAGAAATGTAGCATAGAAGGAGTAGAGTCAGTTATCTGCCAGTAGCGTTGTTTCGCGTTGGTAAACGATTGCAAAGGAGATTTTCTGACACTTACAGCATAGCCGCCTGTATGGTCATCGCTTTCCATATCTTGCCACATCAATACGATATTGTTTCTTCCTTGAAGTGCCATAAGGACTTCCCGAACTACGTCTTCTTCGTTTATGTACCGCTGCCAAGAAGTTCATACAGATCGACAAGTCGAATAAGTGCATCTGTACCTCATTTTGGACCAAGACATCCAGAGAATTGGACCAAGATGAACCGCCGTCTTTCTCAGGCCGTAGTACCCTGCGTAGCGTAGGTCCTGGTCTAGCTTTAAGAGGCCATTAACGGTGAATACCTGGTGCATTTACTTACCCAAAGTGGATGGATCACTTATATCGAACGTCTTTTTAAAAGGATTGACATCTCCCTTCCAATCTTTCCTCCAGTATTGCTTTGAGTACAGTTTCTCCCGGTCATAGACTCCGGGAAGTTTTGTCTCGTTGCGCCGTACGAAACCAGGAGGAAGACCATAGACTCCTTCCCAATGTTCACCCTCAAAAGGCTCTTCGGCCACGATAGAAGCCCAGGTTAGCGCAGGAGGTGGAGAGGGCGGGTGTTTGTGAGCATGAAGAATGGAAGACGCGTGATGCTCAGTGAGGGATGTTGGGGGAGAGGATAGTTTGACCTGTACGATGCGAGTTAACCAATGATAACACGTCTGACTGCAAGAAGAATCGTACAAGGAACTGAAGGTGATCGGGTAGATGTGATTGCTGTGAAACACAGTCAACGGCTTGCTTTGACTTATCGCGTTAGAGAGGACTTGTAATTACTTACTGTAATTTCTCGGTCGAGGTCGTGTTCCTTGTCGATGATCTCTTTGAGGTTCCGATAGCACGTCTCAAGGGCTTCTCCAATCTCATCCTGAGAATTAAGACGTGCTTTCAAAGCATGGCTAACAAGAAATCAGTTTGATGTTGTTCAAACAACGATACAACATACCCGCTTATCTGCTGATCCATTGTCTGCATATCAACACTAGCCGCGCCCTTGCTCAATGTTGTCGCTTCCAGGTTTTTGACCACAAACTCAACAGCTTCACGAAAGTCAGAGGATGTAGCAGCATCGGCATCTTTACTATCATTGAGACCCATTATCCGTCGCACCAAGGTCTGAGCAAGGGGGATGAGCCGTGAGCGCGCATGCCGGGCATGAGAGTGAGCGGAAAGGCGAGAACGAGGTCGCGATGACGACGCGCTGGACGATGGCCTGTGAACAGAAAGAGTTGAACTTGGTCGTGGAACGGAGAGGGCTGAGCCCGAGCGTGGCTGTGGAACGCTCAGAGCTGGATTATTTGTTGTGGAAGCTGGCATCAAGCGCAGTCGCGTGAATGGTCGTTTGCAGTGCTTCACAGTAATTTCTCACAATCATAACACGCTTTGAATCAGACTTTTGGATTCAAACCTCCATGCGCTTCAAGAAGTAGAATCAGATACCAAACACCCATCGGCAGGGCAGAAGCCGATGACTTATTTAAATCCCCAGTAATGTGATATCGCATTTTTTTTGGCACGGGCACAATACAATGGTCGAAGAGAAATGTATCAGCTCCCAATCAGCCTCTTCCCCCCGAGACTGTTGGTCTAAGCGTGCGGGGCTCTTCGTGGTGCGTAACAGCTCTCCTAACCGTATATCATACCATGCGTGGCAACAAGGGACTCAAATCAGAATAGGCGAATGGGCTTGCCCATCGTAGTCTTGATATGTAATGATTTGACATTTTGCCAGTTCTTCTTGAGTAGAGAAACGAGGAAGTTGATGGCTGCACAAAGTTTGAGTGCTCGCGTTGGGAACAAAGAGGAAGGTACACCATACCAAGCATGACATTACCGAGTACTTGATCATCGTTCATGTCGACGTGACCGACAGCTACACCCAAGCACAACACCTTCTTCAACTGGAATTTAATCGTGGAACGGACTTCGTTGAGTTTGTTGCCAAGGTCCTCGCTGTGCGAGATGGGGGTAGGGAATTTCCCAGCTAGGTGAACGAAAAAAAAATCAGCCCACTGATAGCTAAGCATAAAGCTATAAACTTGCCCTTTGAAAGACCAGGGCCCAGGAGACGAGGAATCTGTTTGATGAGGGCTTCCGAAGAAAGGAAAGCATCGTATTTCTTTGCTAGCTTCTTCACGAGCTTTTTATTTTTATTGAGCCTGTACAATAGTGTAGGCAGTAATACTTGGAACTCTGTATAGTCACATACTTTTTGAGGTCATCAACAGACATGTACTCGAGCTCTATCTGCTTTGCTCGATCGATATCATTGGCATCAGCAAGAATGCAGATGGACATGCGAGGACGGGGGATGTTCGGGAGCCTAGTCAAGCAAGCTTAGATTCCTTTCAAAGTAAGATAAATGCAAACACACTTGACTGTTCCAGAAAAACGCTTGTCCCTCTGTGGATCATAATTCTTGAGACCGATCTGGAGCTCAATTGTCTCCACAAACTTGCGCTTTTTCTCGCCATTGGCATCGGCGAGTAGCTCCTTAATAGAGCTCCGCACGCTTGACACTGATAGTTTGCTCGTACTGTAGATTTGTTGTTTTGTTAGTCTGCAACTTTTGCTCTTGAAGGACGTACGAACCTCATCACTGATTTTGGGGAAGTTTTGGGACGACTATTGAGTATGTGAGAAAGTAGGTAAATGGTACTGTATAGTTGTAACAAAGTAACTGATAGACCCTAACCCCAATTTATGGTTGGAGTCATTCGTCTCATGATCAATGTCTATTATCTAATCTTGACCGCAATCATTCGTGCACTCATCTCAAACTTTTTTTACTTTGTGCGATAAAACGATAAAAGAAATGTCGAGCACCCTCTGGACGACACCATTTCATCTCAGCGGAAAAATCGTATGATCTTTGCCTTATCACGAAGACAAGCCAATTTCAATCATTCATCAGATCCGTTGCACTGCTGCTCACGCAAACGTTCCGATCGAGCTCCCTAAGCAATACGAACACTTCGTGGACAACAAAAAGCCAGATTTTCTGAGAAAATTTCCCCATGGAAGAATCCCAGGCCTTGAAGAGCCAGATGGCTTCCATCTATACGAGTCAACAGCCATCGCGCGTTATAGTGCGTGACATCCCATCTTATCGATCGCTTACACACTCTCAAATCCTTGCGCTTTATCTAGTTGCCAACAAAGCTCCCAACTCCGGACTTTTTGGAGATGGCGATCCGAGAACTACAGCCCTAGTTGATCAATGGATGCACCTCGTTGAGTCAGAGGTTGAAGCCAATGCTACCATCGTTTTCCAGCTGGTCAACGGTTTTGTGTCCCCGTACAACAAATCAGTAAGTTCAGCTTGGATTATCACCCGTCTCTATCCTTTTTCCCACTCATCGATCAACATATATGGGTTCCTCGTACGTAGCTGCACACTATAGCAATTGAACGCGCAACTCGCGCCCTCAAGACCATAAACCAACACCTTTCAACGCGCACCTTCCTTGTCGGTGAACGCATCACCCTCGCCGATATCTTCTGCGCAGGTGCCCTTGTACGCTGTGTCGAGTACTGGCTCGACGCAGCCACCCGACCTGAGTTCCCACATGTTCTCCGGCACATGGAAACTATCGTCAATCAGCCCAAATTTGTAGACATCTTTGGAAAGATAGAATACGTTGAGAAAGCTCGCCAGTATGTTGCGCCTGCTAAGGAGAAGAAAGAACCAAAACCGGCTGCTGCTCCTAAGCCCAAAGCGGAGAAGAAAAAGGCCAAGGAAGAAGAGGACGATGATGAAGATGATAGTGCTCTTCCTCCAGAACCCAAAGCCCGTAATCCACTTGATGATCTTCCCAAATCGTCTTTCAATCTTGAAGACTGGAAACGTTTCTATTCCAACAATGACACACGTGGTGCTGGTGGCTCTATTGAATGGTTCTACAATCAGTCAGTCATTTTTTGTGAACGTTACCTGATAGTCGCTTTAACCGCAACCATTCAGCGTTGACAAGGAAGGCTTTTCTGTCTGGCGCTTCGACTTCAAGTACAACGAAGAACTCACTCTAATTTTCATGTCTGGTAATCAAATCGGAGGTTTCTTCAATCGCCTGGAAGCCTCCCGCAAGTACCTCTTCTCCTCCGCCGGCGTCCTTGGCGAAAGCAACAATTCCATTATCACCGGTGTACTCATTTTGAGGGGACAGGACGTCATGCCTGTCGTACAGGTTGCACCAGACTGGGAATCATATAGCTTTAAAAAGCTGGATTATGAGAATAATGAGGAGGATAAGGCGTTCTTCGAGGCAGCACTTGCCTGGGACCTGGAAGTTAACGGGAAGAAATGGGCTTCTGGGAAACTGGTAAGTGTATTCGTTTTCCTGCCCTACTTCTACTCTTCTGGTTAATTGACTCTTCGTAAAAATAGTTCAAGTAGAGGCAAAAATATTTACTGGATCATACTTCTTCGTGGGGCAGTCCCTCTTGTATAGGTTTACGAGGTTTCGTGTATTGAAGGACCCCTGCACCAAGCTGAATCTTTCTTCTCGCTGGCATTCACTCGTATAATATATGAAAAGTGATCTTGGTGTCACCAGATGAGCGACTTAGCAAATTGCAAACATGAGAATAATCACGGATTCAGGGAAACAAGAATGTTATTTTCACTACTCTAATGCGTCTTCAAAAGCGCGAGCCGTAGATCAGACGTTCCCGGGGGTTTGACACGAAATGACAAAGTGGAAACGGCGCGATCCGTCTCGTAGAATTAAAAAAAAAGAGTGAGTTGTTTCTGCAACAATTTATATCCCTAATTATGATCTATCATGTGTAGTTGCAGTAAGGTCGCCCGGGCAACTTTGGACGGAAGTTTCATAATCTACTCTTGATAAGGATATGAGAACTTAGGCTGATCCTTGCGGCGCCAGAGCTTCTTCCTGAACTAAATATTAGCGGATATAAGGGCCTTCATAATGCTAACACCGCTTACTTTTTCTTGGTTGGTAGATGTTCAGCAAAGACCTCTAGACAATATTTTTCTTTGAACGCACGAATAAATCGAGGATCCCTAAAGGGAGTGTCAATGGGTTATGCAAACTGAAAGCCACATTAAACTTTACCAGAGTTCACTCGCAATTCCAAGATCCTTACAACACCGCATCAAGGCATTACTTTTACACGCCTCCGTGGCAGTTGCCACGCCTTCCGCGTCATAATACTCTTGCTCACCTCGTGCAATTGCAACCAGTCTGATTATAAAGTTAGTCGCAAAAAAGGAGTGATCGAAAGCTTCTGATAAAAAGCAACACACCTTCCCTGGCATACCAGCGCATACTCACGACTGACAACTTTCTGTGTGACTTTAGTCTCACTGCGTGGTGCAAGTCCCCATGCACCGGGTCCAAATGCCTTGTTCAGAATCCGACGGTATTTGATTTCAGGAAGGTAGATGAGACCATCTGCCAAATTGTTAACATTCCATTATTACAGCGTTCAACATAACGCCTCGCCTGGTTTCATTTCAACATCTACAGGATCGAGTGGGGCCAGTAAAACATCCGTCACTTCTTTAGGGAACGCTTGTATTGCCAAACCGTGGTAGCTCTTTGACCAATCTAGCACATCAGGGGAGGTGTGTCCGTTTAAACTGCCACCAATATCGTTGTCACTAAGCTCCAGAGATGCGGTTTTGGCCTCTTTAGAGGCATCGACCTGCGTTGCTCCGGCGGTGGTGCTCATCCTGGCCGTTAAGACTGCTGAGAGTCCGTCATGCCGACAAAGTAGCGGTCTTTTCAGGTCACGAGCGTAATTTCGCCTCAACGCAGGCAACAGAGAGCGTCTGAACGCGCCGTAGAGGTGCTTGGATGGCAGACTAGCCATCCTATGAGACAAAGATGCAGTTTTGAACTTTCAGGTCACACATCACATGAGATAGGTCACGCGTTACCTCATTGATAAGATTGAAGATTCCACTGGTCGCTTGAGTTCTCGCTATAGCTTTTCTTGAGTATGTCTCCTATTCGCGTTGCAGTGCTTACAGGTCCGAGCTTAACCAAGGCTTGTCACTCGAGTCATTGAAAAACTGTTTCCTAGTCAGCGATTCAGCCAGCTCGGGCCAAACACAAGACACATCTGGGCCTACGATTCAGGCGATGCTACGCGACCAGAAATCGGGAAAGTTTACCTGTGATAGCCCATTGATAGTACCTGATGACACTAAGAAAATACAAGGCGTAATCAAGCAATGGATTGAGCAGCAGCAATTCGACTGGATAGTTACAACTGGTGGCACTGGTTTTGGAGTTCGAGACCTCACGCCAGAGGTCATCGTCTATCCTGTCGATCGTGACTACAGAAACTCATGAACTGTGTTCGATTTTCCAGGCCATTAAGCCATTACTCGAACGCGAGGCGCCGGGCCTTGTGCACCTCCTCATCTCCTCATCCTTGAAGTACACTCCGCTGGCAACACTCTCCCGACCAGTTGCCGGGACTATCTCCAATACTCTTATTGTAACCCTTCCCGGAAGCGTCAAAGCTGTTAAGGAGAATATGCAAACTTTGTTAGATTCCGGGGTAATTGAACATGCCATCGAACTAATTCAGGGAGGGAAGGGAGAACAGGTTCATAAAAGCCTTGCAGAGGCCAGCGGAGAGATTCCTAGGAGTGATATCAGTGCTTCTCGTCACCACCATCACCACCATCACGATCACCACAGCCACGACCATCATATTCCCCAACCTAAGTCAAAGCTGTCTAACGATCCCTCTGCTCCTGGTAGGTTTTCCAATCGTTGTGTTGGTTACTTCACACCTCACATCGTGTCTCAAAGTTTCTTCCCGCCATAGGCAATCCCCGTATCCCCTTATTTCTCTAAATGAAGCCCTGAGCTTGATCGAAAAGAATATTGATCGTTTAGAGATTGTCACCCGCGTGGTATGCCTTGCGCACACTCTGCCACGCAAATTTTATGTATGTCACAGGTCGATAATACCTTGAAAGGCTATGTCTTAGCCTCAGACATATATGCACCAAGCCATGTGCCCTTCGGCCCGTCAACGAATGTTGACGGCTATGCACTCAGATGTATGTTGCCCTTTCAACTGTAACTGGAACAACGTTTCTTAGTGTAGCCTGACAGCCACGGACCTCCCCGGAATATACAATGTACTCACTACTCAGACGTCTTCCTTGTCTGAGACAGTACCTGTGGGTTCAGTGTACCGCGTTAACACTGGTAGCCCAATTCCAGTCGGGACGGATACCGTGATCATGGTCGAAGATACGCGTCTAATCTCCAAATATGAGGATTCGAGTAGCCCTCTATACGGCGAGGAGAGAGAAATAGAAACACTTGCTCAAGTACCTGCAGGAGAGAACATCCGCCCCATTGGATCGGATGTTCGGTCAGGCGATCTCGTCCTTCAAAAGGGAGAAGTCATCAGAAGCATAGGGGGAGAGATTGGGACTTTGGCTTTTGTGGGTAAAAAACAGGTGTCCCTCTTCGCGTCGTACGCCGTTAAATCCATGCTGACGACCCTCAGGTCGAGGTATACAAAAAGCCTGTTGTTGCTCTTATGAGTACAGGCGATGAGATCAGCGACCTCCAGTCTCCTAAAGCATCTACGGATACCTGGGGGACGGTGTTTGATACAAACCGACCTTCGCTACACGCAGCTTTGGAGGGAATGGGTTATGACGTTATGGATCTGGGTGTCATTGCCGACAGGTTGGGTGTGACTCTTTGCTGTCTTCTCAATCTCATTTACACACAGTAAAGAAGCCCTTGCAAGTGCGATAACAAAAAGCCTCGAAAATGCCGACATGATATTAACAACGGGTGGGACGTCGATGGGGCCAACTGATCTTCTCAAGCCGGTCATTGAAAACACCTTCAATGGGACCATACACTTTGGCCGTGTCACTATCAAGCCAGGCAAGCCTACCACGTTCGCGACAATTCAAATGTCAAACGGTACTTCCAAGCCCATATTTGCGCTTCCCGGAAATCCCGCTTCGGCTCTGGTTACATTTTATATATTTGTTGTCCCCGCTCTCAGAGGGCTTGGTGGATGGCCGAGGCATTCGATTCAGCTGCCAAACGTTGGCGTAAAAGTGAGTGCAAAAATTTACTTCTTATATATCTGGCGTTATCTGACTTTTTGTTAGATTCAAGATGAGATTTATCTCGACTCTCGAACGGAATTCCACCGTGTTGTCATTCGATCGGAGCAAGATGGACTTAAAGCGTACAGCACTGGTGGCCAACGGTCCAGCAGGGTTGCGAGTCTCAACGGCGCGAATGGCTTACTTGTTCTGCCTCAAAGAACGGAAGAGACTCAGAAATTAGCGAAGGGTGCTTACGTCCAGGCGATGATCATCGGGGAGATACAGAGCGGGTCTTGATCGCGAGTCCGTATCGATAGGGAAAAAGTATGAATTTAGGGCAATGTTTTCGAACGAAATCTACTTGCGCCACCAGGTTTTTTGTCACATGGGGCAAGTACATGAGCTCTTGCCTCCTAAGGACAACTTTATTCTGTTTCCATGCTCTGTGCGGACTAGCTCGCCACCCGAGGCACCGGAGTGTAACCCGACGGCAGCACTGGACAGTTTGTATATGCTGGGTCCTGTGCCCAGTGGTTATACTACGGCTATCTTGTGAAAGCTCGCATATCATCGCCCGGCATTCATAAATTGTTACGTTGTTCCGGGCCGCAAGAAGTCAGAAGCTGATAATGACAATCGATTACCTATTTGAGGCATCCACGAGGACGTAGCTACTGTCATAGAAGACTGGTCGTATCGTACAAAATGGCTAGCATGTATGGGCATTCAAGTAAGGTCCAGCCGTCTCCGGGTTGACCGTCGATGCTTATCAAGACAAAATGAATTCCGAAGTCAAGGCTATGCCTGAATTTGCGACGTTCACATCAGGCACAACTTTTTTACCGTTAAAGCCCCAGGCTTTCCATACGCAGCGTGATGCTCAGGTTTTCTTGTGCCCCATCAGTCAGTTCTTGTGCGACCTTGAGGTTTGATATTCGGGCACGTAGCACGGGCAAGCACCCTGCAAACACTCCGAGGACCTTCTGCCGTGCAGACGCTTCTTCGTCCTCACAGGTATCCACAGAACCTGTTCCAAACTGCTGGGTCGTCAGGTTGAGGATACTGGATTCCAGTCTTATTGCTTCTTGCAGGAGCTCATCTATCATGTACGCGAGAAGCGCGGAAGTATGTACATATGAGAAAATGACAAGAATAGAGGAATGCGGGGAGTGCATACCAAGGCTCTCTAGAATGTCCATATACGCTTGTAAAGGTGCATCTTCATCTGGCTCCGGATCTCCGTAAGTTGCAAGCTGTAGTGCCTCGGTTTCAACACGGTCGCAGATATCACCATGCAAGAGGAATGCTTGCATGAGCTTTGGGGCAGTCTCTGCAAACTGCGGAAACATCATGAGGAGGGTTGATGAGATTAGGTTAATCGAGATTCAAGTTGGTGGGAACTTACAGAATCAATGGAAAGTTCTTCGTTGGATCCGGCAGCAGTCACCTCAGATGGGGCGTAGGGCTGCTGACTGGATGAATTTGGCTCATAACCAGCTAGCGGGTTTTGAGACATCAAAATATCTTCCTAACTTGGTACCAACTCGGTTAATAAAAGATCGTGGTGAAAGGGTGGGGCCTTGCGACATGCCTTTGAGGCTTCTTGAGTGGTGTTAAAACATGCTTCTAATGTTTTGGCCATATACAGCCAGGGATATTTCTGAGCACCAGGATGATTTAACTCAGGAGTTGACTCGGGAACTGTTTCTTCAGCGTGTGATGGTGTTACTGGTGATAACTTTGAAACGAGTAGAAAGAGCGATTCGTCAACTACTATGGATCATGACTGGTAGATCGAAAACGTACTAGGGGTTGCTGTAAGTGCGGACGAGACTCTGCTTCAGTTACCGGCTCATCTGTGGTCGCTGGGATGTTGACAGTGGCTGAAGCGACGGTTTCACTGACTTGAGCTGCTCCTTCATCCGTTATCGCCGGCAAGGGGTATTCAGTGGTAATTGAGAAGCCATTATTCGTCAGAGGCTTTAATTCAGTCGTCCTTCCTGACAAGAGTTCAGCATTGTCGCCTCAGAATGGTTCCTGGACGAGTACCGCGAGCTGAGGTTGCCATGAACGCGTTCTTGCAGCAAAGAGGCAGTTTCAAACTCCGCACAATTTCTCCATCAGAGTCGTTTGGTGTATCCTGTATTACGCGTGTCTGCTCGCCATCGCCGGGCGCAGCGATAGTCATCTCTTCTTCATTTAACACCCACCATATACTACATCTTCACGATTTGTTATGGCTCTTTTGTTTTCCATCGTTAGGCCTCTGGCCTATCTATCGCTACCAGTCATCCTTCTACGGTCAATTGCAGCAACTTCACCTACTGGAAGATATTACGTTCGTCAGGGGGTTTATGTTGGAACATTAATGACAGTAGCAGCGTGCAGCTTTTTTCTGGCAACAGGAATGTCAGTTATAGGCAGACGCTTCGACGTGAACTATGTTGTGGCTCGAACATTTTACACTTTGGCTCGAAACGTCCTCGGCATTGAGATCGAGGTGGAAGGCGAAGAACATCTTAGCATGCGACCAGCTGTACTGATGGTAAACCATCAAACAATGCTAGATATCACAGTGGTGGGCAGGTGAGCAGGCAGGTACTTCCCACATCCGTGCGGGTGGTAGTCTTCCGTGCAATCTTTTCTGATCCTGACTCTCGATGTCTTAGGTTGATGCCTAAACAAACTTCCATCATGTCGAAGAAGTCTCTACAGTTTACTCCACTTGGTCCCTTTATGACTATGTCAGGCGCCATCTTTGTTGACAGAGGTAACAACGCACGCGCCATTCAATCCCTAGCGGCTGCCGGTGAGCTCATGCGCTCGCGCAAGATCTCGCTCTGGATGTTTCCCGAAGGCACTCGTACTAGTACCGAAGTGCCAGGCATATTACCTCTCAAAAAGGGCGGCTTTCACCTTGCCATTCAGGCTGGCATCCCCATAATCCCCATTGTGACAGAGAACTATTGGCGAATGTATCACAAAGGGGTGTTTGATTCGGGTACTATCAAAGTCCGAGGTACACGCTACATTCTTCCACCATGAGATTTTGGCCCCTTAAACGCAATCTGACATATAGTGTTACCTCCAATCTCAACCTCCAATCTCACCACTTCGGATATCCCCGCGCTAGCAGAACGCGTACGAGGTCAGATGTTAGACGCCATTCATGATATTTCAGTCGTTCCTGCTGGTCATTCACTGGATGCCAAGGAGAAGCCAGAGGAAAATCATTCCCAAAATGCCATCCCGTCACTCTCTGGTGACTCGTCACCCGACATAGCTACACGAATTGTGTCGCCCGCTATTCCGAACGCGTCCATCAATGCAGGAATGTCTAGTATATCCTTGGCATCCTCCACAACATCAAACGTATCCAGATCGGAGGCGAGCGAGAACGGCGCTGAGACTGAGGAGGACGAAGGAATGATTTTAGTTGGAAGGCCAGCGTAAACCAGTGATTAGTATCACGAGGAGTTTAGACATCATCTGGAATCTAATAGAGAATACCTTAATTTACCGCTCTCAGACGATTAACATTGTGGACTCATTTCTAATGCCAATCGGGTATGATCTGCTTTATGGACTCATGTGGGTTCAAACGTTCGACCTTTGACGCTGGATGACATCGATGATACTTGATTTTGGTTCGGGTCAAACCGTCTCCAACAAATCGAAGGACTTCCATCTCGCACGCGCGGATACACAAGTAACATACTAACACCGCTGAGTCTTAAGGTCTTCGCGGTTATCTCGTCACCGTATGCGCATGTGCGCCACTTCATTTGCTCGCGAGTTTTAGATGGTGAATCTCGGGGAAAGAGACCAATTGCATTTGCAAACGCGGACGGGGATGGGTGATGCACTTCATCACACGTTCGATCCAAACCAACCTCGCTCGTGCGTGCTATTCCGCGCGAATGGTGCAGTTATGCGGAGATGTTCGTCATAAGGCCTAGTTTTGACCGCTGCAAGCTAGCGCAGGTTTTAGAAGGAAAACAAGATAGACGAAGAAATAATCATCACCCCAATATCCTACTTATGACAGGGGTGGCCCGGATCTTCAAAAATTGGCGAAGGGTAATTTAGGTTTACACTGGCTCTGTAACCCTGGGAGACCAAGATGGCTTCGGCTGGGGAGACAAAAATTTTTTCCAGGGAAAGGAAGGTCGTGAATCCGGACGCGAACGTTCTCCTTCCCCAGCCACAGTTCTGGTTCCAAGTTCAAAAAAAGTCAACTCCCCTCCCATCATTTTCTCCGCTTATAGATTCTTGGGCTAGATTTGTTATAAAACGCCATGTTCAGGCTATATTCCATTTCCATTCATCGCCCCATATTTACTCTTGGCACCCTTTCTCGACCGTTGTCGTTCATGACTTTCATTCAAGCCAGGAAGATGACCACGCCCACGTCTCTCCCTGGTATGTCTGCTTTCGTTCAAGACAACAACAACCTTGTTAAAGTCTTGCTTCCAGACTGTTGGGGTCATCGTGGAGTAAGTGTCATTCCGCCGGCCGAATTTGTCCTGATGAGGCTAATGCATACGTGGCAACATTGAAGGCTTCCGCCCGCTTTCCCGAAAACACCCTTGCAAGCTTTGAAGCCGCCATCCGAGATGGTGCAGAGGGTATCGAGAGCGGTATTTTCAAATGAGAGTTTTAACGCTTTACGATCCCGTAACCATCGTAAGCAGACGTCCACGTTTCCGCGGACAACGTTGTCATCATGTTCCACGATCCCGGTAAACCGTTCTTTGGTCCAAGCTTGAACCTTACCCATATTCATCTTGTGTTCGTGTCTAGCACTGGGACGAACGACAGATTCAACAGGTAATCAAATCCTTCACATCGTTATGTACGATGTATATTGACTCGAGACATTCCAGGTCAGATTAAAGAACGGAACTGGTATGGAGAGAATGGCATGCAGCACATCCGAACCATCAAGGAACCCAAGCAAGCTATCCCTACATTTGCCGAGACGATAGAACTGCTTATGAGGGTACGTTCTTCTTTCGTCGTTTAGTGGAGCTGACGCCCTATACATGCCATGCCATTTCTCTTCTTGTTTGCTTTTTGGGTTTCATTTTCCTTGTCGATTCCGTTTTCCTCCCGTAGCCCGAGAACCAGCATGTCAAGTTTAATGTGGATGTGAAAGTCCAGAATGATCCTGACCGGCTCTTTGCTCTAATGGACAAGATCATTACATCCCAACCTAAATGGGAAACAACCATTGCACCACGGATCCTGCTGGGCCTGTGGCATCCTTGTTTCTTGGGCTTCGCGAAGGCACGTTTACCATATTGCCGCCGGTCGTACATTGGAAATAGTCCGTATATCGCACGCAAATACTTCTGGGCAGATTGTGATACGTTTTCCATGGCGTTTGGTGCACTGACTTCTGCTGACGGTTCCAAGTATGTTTCTGTTGACATGGTGGTTCATATGGAGAAAAGGCTGAGATCTGTTTACCCCGTTTTTCCCCTTACAGATTCCGAATGGAGTGCCAGAGCGCAGGTAAGAAGCTGATGGTTTGGACCGTGAACAAACCTGACCACATGATGGAGGCAAGTACCAATTTCAGTGGCTCATTCTCGGAATTGGTTCCAGAGTCTGACAGAGGTTTGCCCAGGCTGTCAGATGGGGAGTCAACGTTATAATCACCGACGTAACCAAGACATGGCTTGATATGCGTAAAGCTCTACAGAGTAAGTTGGCCGATCATCCATTATGTTATAATTTTAGTCTTGGGCCGAACTCTTTTCTAAAATTACGATCTTATAGCCGACTACAAGAGGACAGGCTCCCAATACGGCCGCATCTTCTTGTGGACGACACCAGAGTATTACTCACTGTATTTGCGTCTGCGCAGCAAACAAGCGAAGTTGTATCTCGAGCAAGTTGCTGGCCCTTTTGATGCTATCGCTGTGCCGCCTGCTGCTCAGACGAAGGTTTCGGCTTAAAAAGTTTAGTTAAGGTTTTTATAGACAGTGGATTGTTATCGCGCCATGGACATGCTTCTTAGATTCGCTTCGCTTTATGCCCCTTCTTTTTGGAACCCTTGTTTTTTTTTTTCAAGTTACCTTTTTATGCGTTATACCTCTACATAGACTGCAATTCGCTTTATGAATGATGACCTTTGTTGAAATGACAGTAAATCCGGACCGATCAAGCAGGGTGCCGTCAAGTGGCCAAATTGCCATGTGGAGTGATGCACACTTGACCTCGTTTGATTACCACAGTCTCTCAGTCTCACCGTCATTCCTCTGCGCTTCAGCTGGACGGCGAGTCTGACTCGACGTACGGGAGCGCTGAAGCGCCCCTGTCTGTGCTATACTTACTTATCTGCATAATATTTTCGTATCATGGCCTCTCAACCTCGGCATACTCACCGCAAGCGCGTTTCAGCGTCTCGTCTTTCGTCAGACACGACCACTACACTCCCAGAATACATTACAATCGGAAATTGGCAGCGAGAAGACGACGTTCCTTCGGACAGACCTCCAGATTATCCGGATAGTGCGGAAGAGGCAGACGCAGACACAGATTCTGACACCAACACCGGCCCTGCAACATCCGTTTACGTACCTCCTCCCTCCCCACTTGCCCCATCCCCACGGCGCCAGAGGCGTTTCGCGCACAGAAGGAGACAATCGTCGAACACAAACGATCCTTATCTCGATTCCCTTCTTTATCGGAGTGTGCAAGCGCTGGAAATGTCCAACACGTTGCTGCAGAGTTCCATGTCCACACAGACAAGCTTGTCCAATATTTTTTCCGCAGATACGCCTGATGAAAACTTAGAGGCGAGTGCCCGGGGACTCTCGATGCGAATAGAGGATATTGGCGGACGATCGAACTGGCAGGATGATTTAGCAGAGATCACACGAGAGGTCGAGGGTTTATTCGAGGATGAAGGGAGGAACAGGTTGAGCGTGCCATCATCTACTGCGCCCGGTATCAGCAGTAGCCTCCCATCTGCAGGCCCTCCGCCGCAGCTATATCGACAGAGACGCAGACCATCGATGCTAGAGCTGCACAGACCAGACGATTCAACACCGCATCTGCATCTAGCTACCCAGGACCGCTCTGATCTTGTTTCACCTCCCCCGCGAGCACTGACTCAATATATCGCTTCTGCTTCTACTCCTAATCTGATAACTCTCCCTTCCACTCTTGGTCTTCGTGCACCCTCATCCACCCATTTGGTGCCACTTGACCGGCGAACATCTGGCGAGAGTTGCTCTCCGAAGCTTCATGCTGCCCCGTCCTCGCCTCGGCTTACCGATAAGCCTCTTGAACCATCTACTCCGGCATACAATATGCTGGCTTCCTTGGTAAACAGGGCTTCATCCTCTGGCTCGTCCACTCCTTCAACGTCCATGAATTCCATCACATCTCCAATAACGTCATTTTTGGCTGCTTCGAGGCGGAGTTCGCGAACCGCTAGCACAAGCGCAGAGCGAAGCGACAATAGAGCACGAAATCCACCCAAAAAGAAATCGAAATCGCCGGACAATGCGTCTTGGTCAGCGAACCATGATAGGTCGCCTCGCTCGCTTACGCCAAAGCAAATACTCCACTCCTTACCCCATCGCCCTATGACACCTCCCACAGAAGAATCTTCATCTTCATCAGAAAGTAATCCAACGAAACGAACCATCATGAGCTTACGCAAAATACTGGATGAGCAACCTCCCCCTGCACCTCCACCAGAGCCTGAACGGTTACGGCCGCCTGCGTTTCTCCCGCGTACCCCAGCGCCCATTGCTGAAGCAGGGACATCCACAGCAACCGCTTCCGTTTCGCGTCTTTTCACCAAAGTCAAACATTCCTCTTCAACACGCCCACCATCTCCACCCCGACAGTCCGCAATGAAACAACCATCTCCTGCCACACTTTCTCCTCTCGAAACAACTCCCACTCCGTCCCCCACCGTCGCGAGCGTTCCAGATCTTTTAGGTCTGGCAGGGAAAACCGCAAGAAGCAGTGCTCCGAGCTCGGGGCGTTCAACGCCTAAGCGGATAAGCTTTGCTGAACTTCCAGAGTCATATGCGAGCTCGAAGCCTGGTGGGCCTTCTGTTAAAAGGAGGGAGAGGAAGAGGAGAGGGAAGGTTGATAAAGGGAAAGCTGGCGGGAAAAGTGTGGGTGATGGTGGCGGTTCCGGTGGTGCTGGTGGCGGCTGGTGGAATGGATGGTTTTCGAGCATGGGGAGTCCCAGTGGCGTTGGATTGGGATTGGGAGGTCCGAGGTCGTACGAGTTGGCTGAAGACCGTGTTACGAGATCTTGGGGTGGCCGAATGGCAGGAGCAGGGATGGGATCGGCGTTGGATGAATGGACCATCTGATCGGAACTTGCCTCTAAAATTATTCTTTCTTTCTCTTTTGCTGCATTATCCTTGTTTAAACGGTATTTTCTAAGTACAGCATACCCACTCTAACGACCCGTCACGACATCGAACACCCCTTTGAACGAGACTGTTGTTGTTTATTAGTATCCTACTTTGTGTCGAGAATGTAACATTTACGCAAAGCTTTTTTTTAGACTTCCGACGCGCTTTTTCTTTGGCATAGGGCATATATAGAGAGGAGGAATATACATATGGCATAAGGCATAGAGCATAAATGAAGAAATAAAGTACAACTCGCAATAGCGACAACGTTTCGATGCCCCATGTTCCATGTCAGATACGGGAGAGGCTGTACACAACGATGATCGCAACGATGATCGCCGCGACGATCCCAGCAAGCACAATCTCAAGAAAGGTCGTAAAGCGTGGCCCGTCCACCTTGAGATCCTCCATAACCCCAGGCATCCTCCTCTGCGACTCCGTTCCACTAACAACCCGATAAACATCCGTAGAGTTGCGACCCACGGCCATCCACCAAGATCCATAACGCGGATCGTTCTTATCCGCAAACTTGACAAGTGCGGTGTGCATCCCCTGTTTAGCTGCGAGCTGCTGGCTCCGACCTACATTGGTGCGTCGGGTCGGGAACATGGTGACGACACCCCGTTTACTGTTTTTCTTGTTCAAGGTACGCGTCCTCGTGGCCAGTTGGGAGAAAAAGTCTGACGAGATGGAAGCGCCATCGTCGATGTGGGGATCGAGGTCTTCGCATTGGCTACCTCGGATAGTTTTGCCATCGTCGTCAACGAGAACAGTAGAATCAGAGGTTTCGGACATGTCTCTTTGTACATGGTCTACACGTGAAGTGATAGTTGTTTCTGTAGCAGTGGCAGGCTGAGGACGAGGGAATACGCTCAATCCATTCGCGTCGCGTTGCCTCTTTGGAACGTTGAAGGGGTCATGAGGTGCCGGCCATAACTGAGGCGAAGCGGCAAGGCGCCTACGTTTAACATCGAACAGAGTCGACTCTAAAGGAACCGAATGCCTTGGAGGGCTGGGAGGGGGTGTAGATAAAAACGAGCCCTCCACAGTGGATGAATCAGTATCGGACTCTGAAGAGCCACAAGTCTCTGGATCAGGGCTCGGACTGCGACTGGTAGAGTTTGGACAAATGGGTGATCCATCGGGACGCTTGTGACCAGCCATAGCCAAACCGCACTTGCTGCAGCGAGGTTTCCTGCGGGAGAAAACCGGTTGCGAGCTGAGAGTAGAATACATTGCTTGCTGTCAGGCTTGACAATTGGGTCTTTCTTGCTCTAAAAGGAGAAAAAAAATTACAGTAGGTAAAACGGATAAGAGAGGTGAGCTTACGGGGAACTATATCTTTCGCGAAAAAGCGGATATCGCTCGAGGTATAAAAAGCACGAATGAGCCAGAGTATTTAGCGACTTTGGGATCGTTACGGAGTGGCCATTGGATACTTAGCAACGTCAAGGTTGGCCATTCTGAGCTGAAATAAAATACAACGAACGTTGAG
>JABCKL010000133.1:2521-21287 GCA_018851305.1 Calocybe cyanea
CCTCACCGAAATCCTCGATCTAATCAGCGAGCCGCGTACCCTTCGAGCAGTCGAAACCGTCCGGAAAGCGCCTACTCTCCGATTATCTTTGCCGAAAGTCTGGAGAAAACCCCTACTCAATCTTTCAGAGCATTAGCGGTGCCCGAAGATGATGACGATCTACATCTGCATCCCATGTCTACGACACCCGACGAGAAGGAAGCTGAAAGGCTTGCCAAATTGGCGCGACGCGCTAGCCTTTCCACAACGACTTTTCTTCCTAGTAGTCCGATGCGCGATGGGTTTCGCGATGTTGTTGTCAAAGAGACACCGGCTTTTCTAGAACGAAAACCTCGCCGTCCAGAACCATCTAGCCCTGAATCTATTGGTGGTCTTATTGACGTGGTTCAAGTTAACGGGCGCCCACGCCCGGAATCTATGATAGCGTCTCCTCTCGTTTTCGCTCGACATATCTCCCTCATGCCACCATCGGATGGATTCAAGCTGCTCGTTGAAGACAAGTCCGAAGATTGGGAAGAATCTGATGAAGAGGACTCTGTCACAGCTGGATCTCGTACACCACCCTATAGAGAACTTCGGATACAACCGGACTTGAGTCATGGCATGTCTGAATCGGAGCCGCATCTTCCGTCCACGGTACGTCCAGATGCGCCGTTCCAAAATAGTGGCATTCCATTGGACTCTTATCTATCTCCGCCGAGCTCCTGGAAACGCAGTAACGGCAAGGATCTAATACAGCGTAAGGAGAGGAGGCAAGGCTGGAGTGGGGAGTGGAATCAGGAGGACATGCAGGATGTCATCAAGAAACTGAGGAACTTAAAGTAACCAATGAACTTACTTACCTGGCTAGTGGCCACGCCTTTTTTTCACGAAAACTTATGAACACTTATTCTACCGACACTGGGACATTTTGGAGTATATTATACTATATGTACAGTTTTTCTGCATCATTTTATGATTTAGTCGTAATACACATTCAATTTAATACGTTTCATAGGAATTAATATGGCAAATTTGCGTTTCCTTACTATAGGGCGCAGCGCACCAGTAGCCACGTTACATGAAACTACCTTGGTTGAAGCAGGTGGCGGATATTAAAAGCATGAATTCTTTAACAGATCGTGTGTTTTACATTAGAGTGCCTGCAGCAAGTCGCCTGTACGTAGGCAATTGTGCACTCGACGCAGGGAACAATCATCGGAAAATTCCGTAAAACCAACCCCAATCGGTGGCCGGGGTCTTGCGGGGTTACAATTATAGTTTAGAGCCTCCTCAATGACTAGTCCCCAAGGCCTCGTGCTTCAGTCCGATATTTTCACCTATTTCACGTGAAGCGCACCATGAAAATACCTTGATTCTGTCCCCTACGCTCAACAGCCTGAGTCATTGCCGATATCACATTCATTGGCCAGATGACCCCTGGCATCTACAATGTTTGGTGTTCTGTATATGTTTTTCTATTCAATGGTCATGTTTTGCTAACAAATCTACACAGTGTAGCTTTACTCGAATATGAAAATGTTTTCGAATTGCCCATCGATCAAGTGCAAAGTCCAGTCACTGCCTTGTAAGTATTGTTTACATCCTGATATCATGCGTTCAAGGGTGGCTGTCTCCCTAGAAGACTCGGCTCTCCTAATTAAGCGAGACACACTAAGTTCAGGGAGCAACAAAACCCCACTGGCGAAACTCTCAATGTGGTTTAAAAAATCAAATATGTCTCAAGATTCCTCCCGCCAAATGGTTTCGGACGCCTCGGAATTGGTCCTGTCGACGTTGACAGATGCAGCAAGACTCACACCGATCCCGTATTTACAAGAGGCTGCCGGGGTAGCGCTTAAAATTGTTCGGATAATGGAGGTATGAATATCTCTAGTTTGGCTGGTAAAACCGATTGAAACCGAACAGAGCGTCAAGTCCAACAAGCATGCATTTCAGCGACTTGCGAACGACGCTTGTGCTCTTGTTTACATCATCCTTTGTAATGGCTACAAGAACACGCCTGGAGCAGCGACTGTTACTCCTGCTTATCTGGATCATGCGAAGGAATTGCTCGAGTAGGCCTTCCGGGTGTCGTTTCTGGCCCCAAATTGAAGCCTAGACTTCTAGAACGTTACAAGATATTTACAACTACACTAGGGCCCAGGCATCGCGAAATAGAATCATCCGCATAATCCAGCACCAATCGGATGTCGGCACGATTCAAGAGTATCGCGACAAGCTTAAACAATCCCTTGATGTTTTCAATGTGGGACGATCTAATTTGGTTGCGCTCTGATCTCGTAAATAACTACTAATCGTAGCTGAAATCAAGTATATCTATACAAGATACACTGATATCTATCAAAGAACAGCTGGTTCAGATATCGGAACCTGCCAAACGGCTCCAAGAACAGCCCGAGGATACTACATTACAACAATCTTCGTCGGCCGAAAATGAGCAGGGAAGGGTCGGCAGCCAGGGACAGGGTGCAGACGTCAATCGCTCTGGTCAACTGGATAAGGAGATTGCGGAGAAAGACTACTCGAACAAGGAGGAAGCACCAGAAAGAGAGAACAGGGCTGAGGACTTGAGAAGTGAGGCTGAGGCTGTTGCCGAAGGCTCCCAAGGCCACGAAGCAACACCCGTACATGACCCCGGCTACGGTACACATCGCGTGCCATTAACATCCACGTCAAACCCTTTCCGTCAGCGGCATTCATATCAGCCTGGCGAGCAATCAAATAGGGAATATCAAACTCGATACCATCACCCTTATTCACAGAGCTTCTATGAAGGTGCCGGTTCTGGAATGCAAGGTGGAGTTCCAGGTGGAGTTCCGGGTCTGGCCTCACCTCTTCCAGGCCTCTATCCCCCTTCTGCTGGCCTTCAGTTTCCGTTCCCAGGACTTCAATTTCCGCTTAGCAGTTTTAGCTCTGTAGGGGGTGACCAAAATACGTACACCAATAGCGTCATTACCTCACACACTGGCGACACGACGACCCATACTATCTCTAATTCAAATAACGATTCCTCGGTCAGAAATTATGGAAGTGGGTCAAGATTTTTGCTTTTAACCCCTGCTTGTGCTTGACATTTTTATCAGGTAGAACGCGACAGAGATAGCATCTCGTGATTGTCAATTACACTGACGCCAAAGCGGCCATGCAGCTAGCGTAGTTTACCTTGTTTTGTATATGAACTATCGTTTGTCTATTTCTCGTCATTCCAAAATACTTCTATCAATGCCCTTGAGGGGCAAGGAGATGGTTACTCTTCTACGTCGAAAGCGGTGCAAGCTAACGATATTGTTAAAGGGGTGGTCTCAAAAATTCACTTGGCTAGTGGCCACGCTTTTCATGAAACTTATGAACACTATCCATTCTACCGACACCGTATCATCTTATGTACAGTTTTTCTGCATAATATATCAGTCAGTTGTAACATCATTTGGCATAATACTATGTATATTGTACCTACTGTGCGACAAAGAGGTAATTTTTCCGTGATGCTTTTTCAAAAGAAATATTCAGAAGCCATGACTCTGCAATTTTTCACATTTGGCTTCCGACATAATCGTTATTAGTTTTAGAGATCCTTCCCTTTATCAGTTGTGCGGCTGAACCAAACTTATAATGAGCACAGCACAGTTACATGACATATTTAACACTTATGCATGTCACACACCCTATTAGGGGTGCCAAGGACCCCAGTAATAGGTCGGGAGAAGTGCAAAAACTGACAGCTCCTGCCAAATATAGACCTGACCTGAATGAACAACTGTACTCGCAGGAAGCGCTCTCCCGTAAAAAGGTTCTTCCCGCCGGTCCCGACTAAACATATCGGCCACAACTCCGTCTTCGCCAGCCCTTTCTTTGCCAACCACATGGCTCTTCAGCACACTCCACAACATTTCTCGTACTCACCTCTGCCAATGCCAACAGCGTCATATATGAATAAAGTCCAATCAATCGTCACCAAGGTCCTCTGAGCCAGCAGATGCCGAGATCCAACGGGATACCGTCTCGAAGAGCTGCGGTTGCTGACGAGCTTCATTAATCCTGCGCTCTCAGAAAGAAAATGGGCCTATGCAACAAGAACGGGCCCAGATATTAAAAAAAAAACACCCAAATGATAACGAGACCACGATTCAAGACCTAAATATTTTGCCGGTTGGAGATGGGCAGAGTGGCACTTCCAACGAGGGATATAAGGCGGGATCGGTCGCTTCGACTTGCAAACAAAATGGGGCGTGTGGGAACTTCCACAGGAGAATGGGGCAAAAGCTAGAACTGATCGAAGAGAAGATTGTTGAGCGCAGCCCAGCAAAAGCTGAACATCCTTAGCTCAAGGGACATCTGTCATACAAAACCTACATACACCCTGTTGACCCCGTTGACCCTTCGATTTTCATCGTCAGCAGAAACTCTCGCAACAACGTGAGTGGTTTTAGGAATAAAGATGGGAGCTTCTGGTCAGAGTTCGCGCTTCAAAGGTAACCTACCCGTCGTTGCCAACGTCAACATGCCTTTGATCGAGTTTAAAATTTGGAGGTTTGTTTATGCTTACGTTATTTATCTTTTTCTTTTTTTTTTTTTTGTTTACAAAGAGATGCTGCACGTTACAACGCATTGGCTAGGAGACGGGGGGGGTCAAAAGTTTGATAAAGAGGTATAGGTGCGTTTAAGCTGAAGAGTAGAGGAATCAAACGTTGCGTGAGCTAATGATTTTTACTACCGTCGAACTGTATCAAGGGAGGGAGGGAGAACCCTCTAGCACAGGCGCCTCAACGCACCCAACTCTCCATGTCTGTCGAGTCGAGGGATTATGGACATAGCAGGGCGTGCAAGCGCTCGGTCTTATTGTTTGGTTATGCAAATAGCGAAGGCTATTAGCCGGCCCCTCCTCCCTAGTCCTCCCTGCGCGTCTACATGTCGGCTAACGACCTGGACTCTACCTACACTGACTGGTAACAAAAATCCTCCCTCTATCTCTCGCATCACCCCCAACACCGCGGCATCAGTATCCCCTACCTAGGTTTACGAAAGAAAACCCAAGGCATCTTCTATACAATATTCTTACACCATCTTTCAGGGCCTAGATGTCGCGTAGATGTTTCTTTTGGAGCAGCGTGGATTGTATGCAAGTTTGCGGCGCTATTGTCATTTTATCTGATGTGTATTTCTGGGCGGAAAACATCGCAATATACACATATATATATGCATCGGAGTTCGGAAAATATACTGCATAGATTCAATGTGCGGAGATTGATACATAGCATTTGACTCGGACAAAGACGTTACTGCAAAGTTGTAAGATTGCCCACAGAAAACAAAGTGTAGCCAAAGAGTTCACTCAGACAGATCAACGTACAGCACGCTCATCACTGAAAAACGCGCAGATTACTGTCATGCCTATCAGTAGAGAGCTTTGCGCCATAACAGCAAGGCTTCGCAACTGCCCGCCATTTCCGTGTATCCCAAACTATACATGTCTTGTCACGACTGCCGGACACCATCCTCTTGCCATCAGGTAAAAACGCAACACACAAAGAGGGGCTCGAAAGTCGGAGGGGGCGACAGAGGGGAGGGGAAGGCGAGCGAGCGGGGATGGAGTGGAGGGTTCACAGCACAGCCACCGATCAGGTGGTCACCTAGGTCACCTGGTCACAGAAATCTGGCGAGTGGCGACATTGAGACTAATTCTTAGCTATGCCTATTCCCCTCCGAAATGTCTATGTATATAGTTCTTCAAACGGTGCCGAAGTAGCTGGCGAGTTGTGCATCGTTTTAGCATCGCATTTCTGTGTTTCCAACTGTTTCTTTAGGCTTCTATCAGCATGGAGGTGTTTCGATTGCCACTTTCTTTAGTTGGCTCAATGAAGTCCTCGTCATCCGTGAAGAATGGGCCCTCTATCCTACCAAGTTCGACAAAAATTGCGCCATTGATGGTCCAGCGCTGGATAGCTCTAGCGATGATCCACTGCCGCCTGGACATTATGTCATACGTACACCGGCTCCTCGTGAGATTCGATGTCTCCTCTTGTTTCATCTGCTCATGGTTGTCTGATAGTACTATCGCAAATCCTGGTTGGCCTTACTTCAGATGTTCCACGGACGCGCGCATACTCAGTCAATATGACCATCACTCCACGCGTCCGTTTCTCATTCTTTCTATCGGTGATACTGTTGATTATCACGCTAGGACACGAAGTTTGTGATTCGTGTCAGAGAACGTGATATGCGTTGCTGTATTACGGGGCAGGAGGTTGCAGCCGACGACTTCACGGGATTTGAGGCTGCTCATATATTTCCTCTTAATGAGACTGACATCGTAAGCTTCTTAGCTAAATCATAGACTACGTTGTGCTGACTCGTCACTCAAAGTGGAATGAAAATAACTACAAACGCTTTATTGAGGACGACCAGATCGCTATCGGGTTCGAGCTAAACTCTGTTCAACAAGGTTTCCTTTGCTCCTCGGCCGAGCACTGTATGTTTAATGATCTCAGTGTTGGCGTGAATCCTGATGTGAGATTCAAGTTTCTTACGATGTAGGGGCACTGTGCTAATTGCTTCTACAGGATGGCTTCCGAATATATGACTTTGTTGGTCGTGACCCCAGGCGCACGCCCCATGGACGAACTTTTTATCGCAACCCCAATTTCCCACAATGTTACCTTCCTTCTGTGGACCTCCTCAGAGACCATTCTCGTCAATGTGTCCTTCGACGCGTAAAAGGAGGTGCTGGAGAAACTGATGACTCCGTTCGCCGTTTTGATCCTGGTGTTGATCTCGGTGTTGGAGGTTTCAATCTTGAGGTTGGTTCCTGGTGGGCGAGTCCAGAAGGGAAGAGACAGCTTGAAGCTGAGATGGCAGGGCGTCTTTGGGGGATTAGCGCCTCTCAACTTCAAACAGCTGACATTTGAGGCTGTTGTCCTGTGTGTTCTTACAACGACAAGGTGACGCTCTCTATGGTCAACTGCCTCTGCCTGCTGGTATTGCGTGAGCTAAGGGTGGATAGGGTGAAAACGGCTTCTAGGTTGCGGTTACAGGCGATGCGGATTCCGGCCATAAACCTCTCACCACTCCTAAGTGAAGTATGTCAGTCATGAAACGACATCCCAACTAAAAGATGAATGGGAAATGAGGGTAGGGTCCACGAGCGAGGAGGAAGCAAGCGAGAGCGAGACTTGCCATTCGCTGTTCAACCCATACTGCATGTATAGCTCTTGCACAAATTTGGCAATGCCATTATAGTTCGAATATCTCCCAATCCGGATGGGTGCCGTAAAAAGCGACGCCAGACTAGAGATCGCTCCGCTGACGTTAGTCACTTGCGATTCCGAAAAACCGGTGAGTAAATGCCATCATCAGATGTAGTAATGGTTCGGTTTCCAGTAATTACGGTCTTTCGCAATGTCTAGAATGATGCTGTGCTGACGGTAAATTTGAGTCGTTTTGTAAAATCATCCCTAATAGATATATCATGCCTTGAGAAAGTCAAGATACTCTTCCAAAGCGGATTCAGTATATAGTGTCTCATCTTAAAGTCTGACGCTGATCGCGAAAGTGTGCAAGATCTGAAGTCGACATTATTCATGAGGCAGTTATGACGCGTAACGATAAAGACGACATTGATGATCTCGTATACTCGAATACAATCCGGAAGAATCTGTCTTAAGATCACCCAAGTCAAGAAGGGTCTCTGTAAAAGTTGTGCAAGAAGATTAATGCACGACGCAGCTATCGACCCCGTTATATTGTATTATAAGGACGGCCAACTTGATTTGAAACAAGAATAATTGCGGCAATACGACGCTCTTATGAAGGGTGGCTGAGGCACGAACATTGTTATAATGTGAACTGTTTTTTCTCTGTTAAACGCCACCATGGAACCATGATTATGTGTGTGATGGGACGGACTGGTATCGGGAAATGTGATATGCAATCTAAGGATTAGAATTTTGGTGAAGCCAATCAAAGCGTTTGCCTCTGGTGGGCATGAGTTGCATCACGTAAGAAAGATATGAACAAGGAAATGAATTCATTGAGAAGCTGGACTTGCATAGCTCCGAATACGAAACTCAGACCATGTAGGCTCTTCGATTCTCACCCACGTCTTTGTCAAATTGGCGGAACTCTCGCAATAGCGTGAGTGATTTTGGCAATACAGATAGGGGCTCCTGGTCAGAGTTCACTTCAAAACGTCACCTCCCCGTAATTACCAACGTCAACCTCCTATGATCGAGTTGGGAAGCTGGGCCTTTGTTTAGTTCCTTTGGCAAAGGATGCAATCATTGTTACGCTCTTTTTTTGGTTTCTGTTCGTCGGGGCCGCATGTCGCAATGCATTGGCTAAAGAAAGCCCAGTATATAAGCGGTCAACGCCAAGGTGATTCATTTTATACTATACACGTCGATGAGTGATTCACTCCCGTCATCAGTACAACACAGAATGGCTGTGATCTTTAACGCAAGGAGACGGGTTCAAACGTTTGATAAAGACGTAAAGGCGCATTTCAGATGAAGAGTAGAGAAATCAAACCTCATATGAGCTAAAGACTTTTACCATCAAAATCTATCATTGCACAAGGGAGGGAGGGCTCTCCCTGTACCCAACTTGCCATGCCTGTCGAGTCGAAATGCTGTGGATATAGTAGAGTGTACAGGCACTCGCATCTTGTCAAATGATCATGCAAATGGCGAAGGCTTCTAGCTTTCCCCTCCTTCCCTGCGCATATATATGTCGGCTAACGACTTCGACACTATCTGAGTTGCCGAAGCGACCATTGATTGGCCTCCCTCCGTCTCACGGACCTTCAATGTCGTGGTCCGATCATCTGCACCTTGGTGTATAAAAGAAAACCCCAAATTCCTTCTTTGCAAAACTCTTACAACATGTCACAGTGGGTGTTCCTTTTGGTGGCGTACACAACGTAGTGAATTGTGGGCAGGGTTAACACACTGTTCGCAATTTATCTATTGAGTCGCTAAAATATATAGCATATAGTTAACGTAACTAGTTTTGAGACTTTTGGAGATGAGGACGTAGCCATAAACCTGTAAGATTGCCCCCCAAAACATAAAGTATAGCCAAAGAGCTCACTTGAGGAGACCAACGTAAGAGCAGTACCGTACGCTTCTCACTAAACTCAAAAGACTTACGCCATGTTCTCATGCATGTTGCTAAATGCACGATTGCTGTCGTGGCAGGCAGGTGTGAGCTTTAAATTGTGGCGGGTATTGAAAGCTTACTGTTGAGCTGGCTTGCCTCTTGTTCTTATCCACGCTGCGCTGATCCCAAACCAACACCAAACCATCTCTATATCCAGCAATAACAACGTCTTCTCTCACCACGCATGCATGCAAACCCGATTCCGTAGTACCCCCGTGTAAGCCTGTTTCGTACCATCTTATCTCGCGGAGGCGGCGGTTTGTTGTCTGGATAGCTCCAAGGATAGGCTGGGCCTTCTTCCTATTGGAGAGGGCACCCTTGAGCTTTTTTGGGCCGCCAATCTTGGGATTTAGTTTACTGTCGGCCCATGTACTGATCGGGACTACTTTGAGGGATGTTTTGGTGTGCTGAAGAAAGAAAACGTGGACGAATTGGTACTCTGCATACACAAAGTAGTCAAGTTTGGGCGAAAAAGCGGCGGAGGATACGAATTCAACACGAGGGAAACTTCCAGTTCTAACTATGCGAGCAGTTGATTCGTCGTTGCCAATCTCTGCGACAGAAATGGTATCCCAAGTGCCAAAAATGATCTCCTTTCCATCTGGCAAGAATGACAGACACTCAGTGCTCCCGGAGTGAGGGATCGACCACTTCCGATTGTGAGATTGGATCTCGATACCACCCCAGCCACCCACTGCAATGATATCATCATCTGTAGGCGAGAAGGATAAACACTCCGGTAGTCCGGCATACTTCCATTCACTAATCTTCTGCCCGGTATCGACATCCCAGATGACGCAATGCCCACTGCGATCAATAGAGCATACTCGTCGGCTACTGCCAGAGAAGGCAACCCTTTCTACAGTGGTGTCGTGTCCAGTCGAAGTCTTCCAAACTGCCTGCCAATTCCATGCATCCCAAAGTATACATGTCTTATCATGACTGCCAGATGCTATTCTCTTCCCATCAGATGAAAACGCGACACAAGCTACGCCAAGTCGGTGTCCTCGAGATGGTTGCCCAATAGGAGCCCCTGAAGAATAGTGCCACAGGTGGAGAAGGACATTGTGCGACCCAGGTAAGACCGCAGTGTTCGACCCGGTCGCAATCGATTTGCCATCAGGAGAGAATGCAATGGAGTTGAACCTAAGTGAGTGCCTGACAAGTGTGTGTACTTCTTGATCATTCATCACATTGCAGATTTTGATGGTCTTATCGTCCGAGCACGTCACAATCTCATCGCCACCAGGCGAAAAAACGATGTCATTGATCTGGTCGTACCCGTGGTAATGACGCGGGTGAGATTTGCGAGTGCCGCTGATGGCACTCCAGGTTACGGGCCACTCAACTGCGACGACAATGTTTGAGGTTTTAGCAGAATACTGTATCTGTAGAGGACTGCCGTCAGGGTGAATTGGATCAGCAGAGTCAAAAAGAGGAGAGGCGGTTAATGGAGATGGTCTGAAATCAGCGTAGAGGATCCTAGAACCAAGTGTTCTGGCCTGCAAGAGGTGAGATGACCAGAAGCGGGCTGCATACCGGACCAGCACGGGTAGCGTGTCCTCGATTATCAACTCCCGAGCAGTGCTGACATGGGCTAAGCACTGGACTGCGATTTCAAGATGTGCGAGTTCAGGGTCTACACGGAATTTCGAATCTACTCGTTTGTTGGTTATGAACTCGAACACTGATTGATGGATGCGCGGGATGGTCGTCCCATCAATTGCGTCTGTGCCAGTCACCAAGATTGTTCGGAATCGGCCCACAAAGTGAGCGATATCGGCTTGCCTGCTGGATGGCGTTTTGCGCAAGTCAAGCAGTGCTGAAAGGTCGTCTAGACAGAGTGGCTCCTGTAAAACCACAATGGTGCCTACGATTCTTCGAAACCTTTCCAGTTCCCACTCGTCCTCGTTACCTCGAAGTGTGATGGTGAGAATGAGCATATACAACGTGTTGATATCGTGGAGGACCTCAGCAGTGAGCATATCAAGTACTTCATCAAGACATTCTTTCCCATGCGAGTCTAGCTGTTCCTGAATGAACTTTGTCGCAGTGACTCCCCATATAAAAAGCCCCGATGCCCTGTCGCCGAGTGCACGAGACCGTTCATCGCTAGGCCACTGTTCCCAATCAAGCTTATGATTGTCGACAATGTCCTTTAGGCTACGTCGGATGTAGTGAGAGACATCGCGGATGGAGGTTGGATCGGCGGTATCCAGATGGACGGGCATGATAAACTTGCTATTCGGCAGAACGAACGATTTTTGTATTTCATTTTCAGTTCGGCTCGAAATGAAGACTTTAACGTTATTGTAGGCCTCCAACGAAGTGAACAATGTCGCAAAGATCTTTGCGGTATACTCCAGCCGATCGTGTCTTGTCTCATCTAGACCATCAATTATGATGACAACGGGTAGTTCGGGTACCGTTTGCGAGGCCGCGCAAATGGATTCGATGAACAGTTTAGATGCTTGGTTCACAGAAATGTCGTCTAATAGCGAAGGCTGTTGCTGTAGGGTGTCGTGGATAGCTTCAGCAACGTCATTTGAGCGCCTTGCTAGCTGGCGTGCGATTGATGGAAAGTATGACCGAGGATCTGTCGTTTCAGCGTGATTCCTATTGATAAAGAGCTGTGCCCAAAGCACGCCCTTGTCTTTGCACTCTCGTGCGAGCGATGCCGTGACAGTAGACTTGCCGCACCCGGGATCGCCTGTCAGCCAAAGGAAGTTCGGGGTCCCAGGACTAATGTCGTCCGTCCACATCCTGATCTTATCAAGGACTTCAGTGCGGGTGTCTTCGTCACATGGTCGTTTGCCTTGGGCATCATATGTGGGATTGGCAATGACGCGCGGGTCTAGTGTCTGAGCAAAAAACTTCTCGCGGGCAGCGATTTTCTGTAGCGAGACTTTAGATACCAGCCGTTTTTGTGAACCAGCGGCAATCCTTACAAGTCGCTCCTCCTCCTGAGCATCCCGCATTTTCTGGGTCTCAGCGATGATAGCTTCACGGTGCTCTACTCCCTGTAGTTCTTGCAAAATAGCATCCAAACCTTTTGCTTGGCTGATTGACGAAAGATCCTAGTTGTCCGATTGATTTTGAGAGTTTGTGGGAAACATCTTATGGGAATTACCTGGAATAATGCTCGTGCACCAGTCATCCGCCTGTTGAATTCTTGTATCTCGCTTTGGATCTTAATCTTCTGCCCAATTCGTAAACGACTCCCGTCTTCTAATTGTTCGATTGCCCATACACATGTCTCGTCGATAAGTATTCTGAAAATCTTAATTGAATAACTTGCTTAAAAGTAGAAATCTGCCAACTGACCGCATCTCTTTGAAATAATGCCATGCTTCCCTCGTGAAACGCCCATCTCCTAGGGTCTCAAATGCCGATTTGACCAAACCAACCCAATGAACCACGTCTTTCGCGAACTGTATTACCTCCCTTTGTACTTGGGCAGTCCTCTTATCAAGTTGTCAACCGTTGGTAGCGAAATCAAGCTGTTGAAAGACCACGTACCACACCAAGTATGAATAAGTGAGCGAGCGCAGTGACAAGTCCACGAGCTGGAAACGGACTGTCTGGTATCAATTGAAATAAGTCCTTGTGCCTTCCGAGGCCATCGGAGATGCTGTCGAGAATTCGATCTAGAGACCTGTCTGGGTGTTGAAGCGTCCACTGTGATAATGCCTTGAAAAAGTCCTTGTCGAGTTCCCAGGCCTCCCATGGTTGAATGCTTTCCTGAGTTTGCTGTTCGACTTGCGTTTCCGGCCTTTGAGTTGCGTCAGTATCGATGTAGAAGGTCGTCAGTACGTCATCGTACCTGCTTGTATCTTTGTTCTTTTGACGAAAGACTCTGACCACGAGTTGAGCATTGGTATTGATCTTGAATATCAGAACGACACTTGCCTGTGGCTCCTTACGTCTTTCATCCACCCACGCATTTTCTTTAAGTATCGAGCTGCCAATTCTTCAACACTCATGGGATTTGCTGTGGAGACCAGAACGTTGTCGAGGATCAACTTGTGGAAGATGTCGAAAACGTGTCAGTGCGATACAGCCCTTGCACCGCAAGTTCTATAGGTCAGATGATACCTATCGGCGCTTGTCAAGACGAAGTGACATTGACAGGCTGTGCGTGGCAATGTCTGATGATTGGAAATTTTGCAAGAAACGCCTCAATGAGTAGGCTGGTTGTCGCCAGCGTAGGGATGTGCTATATACAATATATTTACCACAGCCACACCAACCTCATAATCATCCAACTTAATGGATGATATTTGGCATCTGGTCCTGGGTATCAACGAAATGCAGTGGATATAGCCGTTATATCTTTGTATGCATCCCTGAAGTTCACTGTAAGCACACGATAGGAGAAAATATGGTTACCTGAATGTCCTATCTAGATCTAATATTCGCGAGCAATGCCAAATCGTGAGCGTAAAATATGGCGCGTGGCATCACAATTGTTCTGTGACGTGACAATCGCGTTTCAAATTCTCAACATTGCGTCGCCGACGATGAAGACCTCAACTTGCGCCCGTGAAGATGATTACACAAAAACTTCAAGGCTCACAAATTACAAGCTCCTCTCCTTCTCGTGAGAGAACTCCCCCGACATCCTCTGCTACACAAATCTGCATGCGCTCTTGTGCTTTATTTATGACGTATCGGGACAGATGGCAAGATCACAGAATCATTGTTAGCTCGGATTCCTTCATCTCTACTTTTTTCTGAACGTTCCAGGGCTGATCTTTCACGTGTAAAAACTCTTAACTCGCTCGACATACCCTAGAACATTAGGAGCTGGAATCGGTCGCGGAATGTCGGGCTAGGACCCGATCAGTGGAGCTTGGAGCGAAGTAATTTAGTGTTATTGATGAGGACAAGTGGAACAAGCAGTAACAAAAGCTATGGGATTTCGCTTTGGTGTCGCCTCTGATCTTTCAATCTCACGACTGCTAGCTCGTCATCTCACAGAAGGGATAATACCTATTATTGAAAAAATGCACTTAAAAAGAGCTTCTACCTGCAATCGGACATTTTGCACGCCACATTTGAATATTCTCTCTGCTCGACTCGTCCAACAATATCAGGCAGAGTTTGTGGATAACGCACTCCGGCCTATGATCTCATCTCTTACTTGACCGTCTCTTGGCTCTACGCAGCCTCACATCTTATCTAGTGGGCACTGAGTGCTTGTGCACTTCCACACCTCTGCTACCGACAAAAAATGTTTTCAGAATCACCACGCATAAAATAAAAGATCAAAAGAGACCATCTGTTGAAAAAAATACCTCAGAGCACAGAGATATGTTTTACCAAGCAAAGATAGGCCACGCAACAGACGTGGACGACGAAGCAGAATGCGCCAATCTCTTGACACTTTTGGCGTTTACAATTGCGCGTAAGACACAGGGTGTAGTCTCGGGTCAGTCAAGCCCTTGAAGAGGCAGGAAGGGCTTTGGATGTTAACTGGTGTGGTCGAGGAGTAGCTGATTCTATTGGTGCCATATCCTCGTGACCCAATTTTCCCAGCCCCGCGCAGCCCCGTTAACACCTTCATGCCCTAACAGACAAAACCTTGACATCGCCCGATCCCATCACCACTAAGAATTCCTTTACTCATTTTTACCCCCCCCCCTCCCCTCCGCTTTCATACATATGTAGGCAACGACGCACTTCATGAGCTGCTCGATGCTGATGTTTTGAACGACCTCGAGCGCGAACCTATGGTAACAGCATCGTACACCAAATATGTAGGGCACCAGCCAAGCAAAACGTTCTTTTAGTAGTTTGGCCAGTTTTTTCGGTTCTAATAGCGTTGTAGCCGAATTACACAATGTTGACTTGACTTTGGTGCAAACAAAGATGACTATCCAAAATGCCGCCACCATTCCCTAAAGTGTCGCAAGTATGAAGAGTCGTCGCTGTGGCTCGCAATGGTAGACGTTTCTTCATCTTCATCTGCTGCACCGCTGCTAGTGTCCAGTTCCGTATACCATTCCTTCTCTTCACGGTACGACTCCCAAAGTTTAATCAGATCCGACGGCGGATTTGGAGATTGCTTGGAAGGCTGTTCGAGTCGTGTAATAAAAATCGTAAGTTTGATGCATACCTTCAGCCAATCTAGAACCATCTTTGCTTTGAGATAGTCCTGCTTTCTGAAAGCGGTCCAACATTGGTGGGAGTGTCGAGAGCTCCGCCCCACTGTTGAGGAACTCCCACAGAAATGTTGTACAAATGAATCGTCCTAGACAGAGACATGTGCGGTTGAATGTTACGTAGAGGAGATGCGAGTTGGCATACATCAGGGCTCACGGACTCTAAGTACTCTTCGTTGAATAGAAATTTTCGGTCAATATTCCGGAGATGTCTAAGCAGGTCAACATCTCCTGGCGTAGCATGGCTGATATGCTTTGCCCAGTGTCTCCTTGCATATGTATCAGCGGAGTCCCTGTCCTTCATGCCCGGTCTTTGATAAAGATGTCAGGACAGTTGGGACAATGTATCGATTAGAGAATACCTGGGTTCGACATCTGAATCTTTCGGTCCAGCGGTCAATAAGGCCATACAGCCATGGGCGAGATGGGCATGGGTTGTACTAGGCTCTAGGAAGAGCTCCTTTGACTGTGCTCGATCCACTAACCAGTCCCTGAGGTACTCCTTTAGCTGACCAGAGGTGGGAAGATTGCTCGTGGTCGCCCCTGGCGATGACTGCCTACGTATTGCTCCACATATTATGCTATGGATGAAGATTAAACTCGGTGTTACGGGCTGTTTGAGTTGGAGCAGCCTGAGTATACTACTGCTGTTATGTTCGGGTTCATCAAATTCTTCGTACAGCGTCACTATTGCGTGGGCAGTTAGTCGCTCGTTGTCAGATTTTAAAACCAAAAGACGTTGAAGAGCGACCCCAAGAAGGGTATGGAAGTAATCCGCTAGCGCGCCATCGGGCGGACCGAGAGACTATGGCAATTAGAATCTTACCGAATGATGAAGCATTTCCGAAAATCACGCACTGTCACCAGGTGCAATATGTTCGCCAATAAACAGATAATCTTTGACGCATCATCAGGGTCGTCAAAGCGATGATCCGCCTTATAGTCGGCCGGTATCCAAACATCTGCGCGGATTTCCTTGATTAATTCAATCGCTTCGAGGAGGTGTCCCTCGGCCTTCTGGAGATGCCACATGAGGTGATCGTATAAATAATTGAGTAGGCCGTGGTGCTCATAGTGCATCCTGCAAATGAGAACAGTTTACTCCAAGCAATTCAGAAGGCTGGAAAGACAAACGAGAAAATGGATCTCCGTTCTCCCCGCCGTTTCATGCAAAGTAGAGATCCCTGTATGATCTCGTAATGGGCACGCCTGACATCGATGTAGAAGCGCTTTGAGCGATATTGGTCGAAAAGAAACTCAGAGAATGAAAAATGATGTGGATAGACTTCTGAATATAAATTCGTCGGATCATGGTAGATAAGCGAGTGCATCCCGCGCAGTGCCAAGGAGAGCGTGTCGGGAGTTATGCGGAGGATTTGAGCAATCAAAGATAGATGAAGGAACCTTCCTTTTTGTTTTCTTAGCGCTAGGATCACGCCTAGGATGCGTTTCAAAGTTTCTGGATCCGAGTTAGAGGAGAGAATCTGGGTGTAAAGTTTGTCGAGTTCTGCAAATGCATTAGGGGTTGCCGCTCGTCTTCTCAAGAATGTATTCAGTCGATCAATGGGT
The DNA here is from genome assembly GCA_018851305.1 of Calocybe cyanea. NCBI lineage: Eukaryota > Fungi > Basidiomycota > Agaricomycetes > Agaricales > Lyophyllaceae > Calocybe > Calocybe cyanea. The sequence continues at coordinate 19,411 of JABCKL010000133.1, forward strand.
GAGGCATTCTGATCACCGATAAACTTCATACTCGTCGAAGCGTAGATGAAACAGCCCCCGGAACGTTCAGAAAGACGTTTCACTGCACCGTGGGGAGGCCACGGCTTGCTGGTGCGCTGAAGAGAGGAGGCATGACTTGGCGAAGAGGCAATTTTAGCAAACTCGGTTTTGAGATAGATTTCGATATCGCGTTTGGCTTGATCGAGGTCATCGAGAGAGAGGACAGTGCTAATTTTATGATGTGAGATTAGCGTCTCCTGGATATGAGGTTCTGGCCTGCTGGCGATCAGGAATCGGAGAGGAAAAGAATGCTCAACCAAGAGCTTCAGAATATGGGTCATAATGGTCGACTGATTTGCGACATCTTCGCATTCATCCAAGCCATCGATAACGATCAAAGAGGGTCCCGTCGGGGTAGTTTGGGTTGCAATGCTTTGGAGTGGCTCGACAAGTAGGGTCTGAAATTGGGCTGAGATGTGCTTCGAATGAACCGCGGGATCTTTATGAAAGTTTTCCAAAATCAGGGGCCTTAGTTCCGGAATAGATACAGAGAGCTGATATGCAAGTGTCGGGATAAAGTGATGGACAGCATCGCGCTTGGGCCTATCCCGAGCGAAGAAGTAGCTTGCCGCCAGTAATCGTTTTTCTGCACATGCTTTTGCAATTGTGTAAGCTACGGCAGTTTTACCGGCGCCAGCAGGTCCATGCAGCCAACACAGTTTGCCTTGTTTAACGTCTAAACCGGTGTCTATCCAATGACTGATACTCTGGAGGACTTCTTTCCGCGTGCCCGGAAGGCAAGGAGACGCTTGATCTCCCGAGTCAAAGGCAGCCCCAGATGATATTGTATGAAGCAAAGGAGAAAGGTCTGCCTCCAAACATTAGATACTTAGCCAATCAAAAAGGTGAACTATGTACCGATGGCATCAGATTTATTGACGGTGAGACTTCCGGCGACGTAGTAAGAGTTATAGTCACGAGCGATGTCTATGAAGGTGCTGTCTTGAATAACGGCGCTTGTGACACTATTCAAGGTCATTTTTGTAAGGCATGGAGGACTTGGGAAGGAAATGATAAGCTGTCATGGCGCGCCCAATATATATTGCATCTCGACTGTTAGCGCTTGGTGTGTCAGGAATTGAAAGCGAAGAAAATTTGAGATCAACGCTCGTGAGAGTATAGCACTAGTATAGACATAAAGATGGTCATGAGATCCACACGAGGCAGTCGGGAAGCATAGCTAATGATGCCAGCGCTTGTTTAATTGACGCTTAAAGCTAGTAACGCCGAACCACTTGAACGCATCGGCTCTCTCCCGCGCTGCGCTGCACCTCACATTAGAAATATTGCTCGGGGTAGATCCAATGACTGCTCATAATCATCGGTCGACCGAAGAAAATGCGTATCACGGAGACGGGACAGCCAAGTTCTTCTGATTCATGATCTTAACCTGGATTAATAGCTTCGGCACAGTCCTTTTCCGCAATGCTCGCTGGCGGCGCTTTTGTAATGTGATATCAGGGTGACTTGAAGGGTCGGGTATGGGTGGAACGAACAGATATTTTGAGCAAGCAGCTAGGAGATGGGTGTTGTCATTGCTACAAAATGAAATCTAGGTTCTTGTGGCATGGGGGAAAAAGTGGATTTGATTGCCGCCGCGGTTCAAATTGGTACGGCTCAATAATGTATCCCAAGATCACTCGGTCAGCACCAACGGCGAGATTTCCCGTTTCGTGTACCTTGTGCTTCTCATCATAAAAGCAGGAGCGCTTGAAGTCAGGCTGGGTAGCTGGGTAAACCAAGTTGACTTCTGTCCAACTAAGGTGATGAATCGGGTCTTGAAACATTGCCACGTCTCAAAGCCGAGAGGAGAAACC
>JABCKL010000135.1:0-13924 GCA_018851305.1 Calocybe cyanea
ATAGTACGCAAGGCTTCTGGCACTTCCTTCATCTCCCACATAGTACACTTGATTGATGTATCTGCCTTACAGTGCTAGCTGCTTAAACTTGGATTTCATTGAGCTGCCCCTTGCTCAGACTCAATATACGGCGTATTGGGTTGGCGTCACGTATACGCATTTTGGTCTGTACTGGTTCTTATAAGTTCGGACACACAACTCATGTTCTGACCGAAGGACAATCGCTGTGCTACGCTGTACCTTTAGAGAATCTTCGTTGGTTGTTCTTAGGCCAGACTCGCTAGCTCATACTGAAACTTTCACCCAATCAGGTAGATTTATCTACCATGCTTACGCACACTTTCCCGAATGGCCAGCCCGTGCATTCCTCGTAGCCCTTTCATTCTGTAGGTTTTCGTTCATATCTAATACTCGGCTAAACTCCACACATTTTCGATACAAACAGTTAAAACTCATCCACACGTTGTACATCTCGTCTCGTTCAGCATCTTCTTCGGACCCATCATCGTGCTTCTACCCCTGCTCCTTGCGCACGAACTCATAATCGCAATCTTGTTCAATTTGAGTTTCCTTTTACATGGGTTGCTACCAGGTACGGACATACTCCACAGGTTACGTTCGTTCTTTCTGTGTGTATCTCATAAACAAGGTTCGCTCGGCGATCGTTATGATAATTTGCATTCGGTCTTCGATGGCCTCAAGGGCTCCATTTTCTCGTCTATCGACGCTCTAGGCGCAAGATACAATAAACTCACAACAAAATACTGGCCGCTAGTAATCGTAAGACTGGGTTGTTTTGTTCTCGGGGTGGCCGCACTTTACTATATTATGAGCGAAAAGCAACGGCAAGCCTCGTAGGGCAATCTAGATAGATGCCACACATTTCTGATAGAGATTTCATATACGCCTCTGCACATCAATGAAAAACCCTGCAATTGCATGACGATGACACCCAAGATAGAGCCTTCGCACGCTGGCTCATATCCAAAATGGGGAAGGGCACCATACAAATTCCCCTCCAATATGGAATACACAACAGTAAGTAGGCCTTTCAATACAAGTACCGGTACCCCTTCCTTCTTTCCATCGCTTGCTCAAACGTCATGCCCTCGAGCCGTGCGGCTTCTTCAACTCTCGTTCTATCTGCATCCTGAAAGGCCGCATTCTCATCTTCATCCAGCTTCTTGTTCTTCCGAACGAGAATTTGCCTTATGACTGAGAAAAGATAGCAATCAGGCAGGAAGTCCATTCACTATAAAAGGGGCACGTACCAAATGCCAGTACCGAACTAAAGGCAAAAGCGGCGATTGATATGGCCATAGATGGATGGTATTCAGGGCTCCATTTAGCTTTCCAAACGTAAGACCCTATCCTGTAAGTAATCAAGATTATCAAACGGTTATACAATCCAGATCAAAACTAGATACACGTTTCCAAGGTTGCCGATACCATTGGTTAGCCCCAAAGCTGCCGCGCGTTTGCTGTCGTAAATGAAAATGAGTTGATCGAAATCATGATAGGCTATCTGCCTTACGCTGGAGGACGTGGAACAGAGTTGGAAAGCCAGACAAGAATCATGGATTCCGCTTGATAAATTTCACTCTATAGGCCTCATCATAGCTCTGATAGAAGACTCACCAGCATACCCAAATGTCATGAGGAACATGGCGATGTATCTAGCCGGAATCTCCATCGTCGAAAGTGCAATGATGAATCCAAGGATGACACACCACCACCAACCGGCTACATGGAAAAACCGTTCTCCAGTTTTATCTGCATGCCAGGCGTTGATACAGCAAATGACAGCCGAGGCTATCCATGGAGGTCTGTGACAATCTTCATCAAATACTCGAAACTGTCAAAGTCGTCTTGGTAAACCCACGCAGCGAGAAGTAAAGAGATAGTGGTGGAGAACCCAAGCGTTTCGGTCAAGCTAAGCGAAGGTTCAGATCGGAAATAAAACAAACTGTACGGATTGGACACACCTTGGGAAAAAGTTGTTGAACGCTAAACCTAAGATCTCGGTCATGTTCATAACAGCAAAGATCACTACAACAGGATCTTGAATTGCCATCTTGAGACCTTTCCATGGGCTAAACGAAAGATTTTAGATTTAGCAAGCAAGTCCTACATGGAAACTTACGAATCTTCGACATTGTCTTGGTCCGCTTCACCAGCGTCTTCTGAAAGCCGAGCTTGAGCTAATTGCCGTTCTGCGACCGATAACCAGCGCGTATTAGCGCTCAATGATTTTGGAGGATGTAACGCACCCCTGTGAGGGCGCTTATTAAGCCCCAGAGAACGACACAGGAGCCAATGTATAAGGATGGTCTGATTTGACGGGTAGGCCAATTTCTCAAGGCTTGGGAATAAATAGCCAACACACCGTGAGATGTAATTAAGGAGCTATATGTATGTAAACGAGCCATCTTTTGTTTAATCAAATGGCTTACCATGTTGGACGGTATTTGAGCTGGGCAGTAGGAAGCATAGAGGATTGCTATGACAGTGGCATATTGGACATCTTGGAGGCAATTCAGTATGGATTATCCAGGCATTCCCATGCGGTAGAAATGAATACCCGAAAGGTGCAAATCTTCCTGCACACCTTTCAACCTTGCCGCAGATATATTGTTCCTCTGAAAGACACCTAAGCGTCAGCGTTTAGTCTACTCCAAGATAAAAAAACGCACGTCGATGTAATTCATGATGTAAAGGACGAACACCGTCGGCAACAGTCTACGATCGAGTTTGCGCACTAGTTTACGCTCAGCAGTCGTCCGTTCTGGGGTCCCCGGCTCAGAAAGTCCTAAGATACTGGAGTAGCTGGAAGCCCTGGGTTCATCGACCAATACGGAGTCTTTTTTGTTTTCGTCCATGAATAACGTTCACTGTGATCCTTAGGAGCGTGTTGGAGCGGGAGTTCAGAAGACATGTTTCTTCCTTGATATAGGCTCCGGAAGCGAGCTCCAGCGTTCCATCATTATGCAATAGATTCCGTTCACGAGGCGTGGGTCCCCCACCCATAACTCTGCCCGAAGCCGGCTTACCGTATGAGATGTCGAGGACATAGGACGGGCAAGTAGCCAATCGTGGGACAGAGGGAAGGCTCAGCATGCATTGAATCACGAAGTCCAGAAGGTCCAATGTATCCCAAGATAAGATATATATTGATTTCTATCTCTGTTGCACGAAGCTATTCCAGAGGTCCACAATTTCGATCATCTGACGACAAGCAGTGGCGGTGAGAAAAACAGAAGCGCAATCCCGCGTAATTCACTTTGATATTTATTTTGTAATTATGCAGTACATAATTCTCCATCCCAAAGACGTTGGTCGTAAAACCCGGGTGACCCCTGCGGTTCGTGTATCGTGCAGTTGGTACCACTAACTACTGACAAAGAAGAGAAACAATAGAGTGGTGGTGGTCGTATGATGTATATATTAACAGTACTAGAGCTACAGACGGATGGTCCCTCTTCCAAAAAAAAAAATGACTTTTTTTTTGAAGATTGCAAAGCGCGATGTGAAGCGAAGAAAAAAAAAATTAGCAAATGCTCCGCGTAAAACCCAAAGCTGATAAAAGAGTGACAGTCTTGTTTCGTGAATGACAATTAATTCCTGTCGAGGTCGTGTAATTGAAAAAAAAAACTGGAATGGCGCATGGCGTGGGTAAGCCGAGGTTGATAAAGGTCCAGTAGGAGACACGTACATGAGTGTTGGTTTTGATACGGCTGTCACAATGCTAAGTTGATGCGTGTGTTTTCTTATACCATGTGCATGGATGGCTCCGGCGTCCATTTGATTTTTTTAAATTTGAGATGGCGAAATCCGAGCCAAATATACTCTTTCTCAAGAGGCAGGTGGTTATGGCTGTCGTCCGGCTCCTGTGCTTGAACCTGTTGCTGCTGGTATGGCCGGCGCTGCACTTCTGGAACCACGTTTTGATGTCGATGCTGCCGATGCACCGCTACCCGTTTGTTTAGTAGACGATGACGATGACGATGACGGATCGGCTAGCCTTGCCCATTCCTCTAGAAGCTTACGCCCCACAGCCGGCTCTAATTCTGTCCCATCCCTCGATACCTTGATCTCCCTGTCATGATTCCACGGATTCCTCAAGTTCCGAGTCCGATGGAACGGTAACTTCTCTCTAGACAGCCATTCAATCTTGAATGACTCACCCCAATCCTCGCGCTGGCCTTCCTTCCCCTGGTCATCATGACCTGTAACTTCTCCTTCACCCATGGTTGTTTCTGGCATGTCCCTCTCTTCTTCCTCCACAACAGTAGGCATTGCCAGCGATGAACTACCCCTTTCCGGACTATCGCCTGAAGACGCTCCGCGCATGGCACGTATGGGGCCTGAGGGGTCCAAAGAAAAACCACTCGGTAAGGTAGCAGCACCGCTCGATCCGAATCCCAGTCTAGAAGCAGGCTCAGATTCCGGTAAACGCCCCCCATCAGCTGCAGAGGTTGGATACCCCAGAATCTTATAGTCAAGGCTGTGCTTCGATAGAGGCGTTTGGAGTGTCATCTTGCGATGCGCATGGCCAAGCTCCGCGGGAGCAGATTGTGTCGGACCAATAGGTGGACGGGAGGGTACAGGAAGGTGCCCTGGATACTCGTTTTCGTCGATACCACTGAAAGGCTCTGGCGATGCCTCCATTAAAGGATGTGCACTTGGCGTAACAAAGAGGTCACTGTGTGGACCTTTGCCACTTGAGTTACTGTCATCCTCGGCATCCTCGAGAGCGGATGATCGTCCTATCGCAGAAGAAAGAGATGAACGTGATGAAGCAGAGGAATCCGTAGTAGCCCTGGTAGCCCATGAAACTCGATGCTCACCACGACGGATTGGTCCCGCCATCCTGCAATGTCATTAGTGATCTGCTAATGATCTTGCGGCCGAATAAGCTCACCTAGCATACCCGTAGAACTCACCGCTCTTATTTACACTGAAAATCAAGAAGACGTCTTGACTAGTCCTATATGCCTGGTCTAGGATTCCCTCGTTGTGTTTCTGTGTCGCCCAAAGACCCTTCTCAACGCTAAGGTCCAAATCATACTATATAGAAGCAAACACAAACAAGATACAATCAGCGTTGAAGTAGACAAATGAAACCCACAAAGAGTGTCAAAGATTAAGAACAGTGACAAACGCACCTGTGTCAATGATTTGAGGATGAAATAACGTTGAGGAAAGTATCGTGTCAGCAAGCTCGAGTTAGTCGATGCATGTGAACCAGAACTGCCTGAGTGTTTAGGACGCCCATGCCGAGGGTCTTCATCGCTAGAGACAGACAACGACGACATGCCCCGCGCCAGCTGATCCGTCGACCCAGTAGATGGCCGATCATCTGACGCCGACACATCTGAGGTATCACTAATCTCCTTGGCCGCCTTTTCCTTCTGCTCCTTCACCCACCGTGAATGTAGTCCAAACCCGCGTTGACCGCCCACCCCGGCTTTGAGATCGTCATCCTTTTTCCTCACACGACACACCAATCGTGGACAACGAGGATCCAAAGGTCGTAAAGCTTGTCCATTAAAGCGTTCAATGGCTTGATGGAGGTGATATTCACTCTCAAAATTCACGAAAGCGCAGCTAGATCGCGAGATTAGAAAGATCGACAAGACACCCGTTGGGGAAGGAGATGATGAAGACGAGGAGGGATCAGAGCCAGATTCAGGTGGACGATTGAAGAAACGCCAAAGTTCGTCATGGACAGCATCTGAAGGTACATTGCCAGCCCACATTACCCATTCAGAACGATGGGCAGGTGGATTCGGGTGATATGCCCGACGTGCGATCGGTTTCTCCGCAATTTGCGGAGGAGGCCTTCCATCCACTTCTGGAGACGGACCAGTCCCGGATGCGGGAGCTGATATCGGTCGAGATTCCGGCGACAGTGGTCTAATTGGGGAAATAGGATACGCCGATGAACTGGTTGGAGAAGACGGCGTGTGGACAGGATATGGTTCATGTTCTTGATGCATTGAATAAGACATGAGATAAGGTGCTTGAAATGACGCGGTGCCGCCGTCATGCTGTTGCTGTCGTGAGAGGGCCGGGCCATGGGGTAGGTACCACCAACCCCCCTGCCTATCCGCTTCAGGCGAAGGCGCAAAATGATGCTGACCGTAAGGCGCTGGAGTAAAATGGGAGTACATGGGTGGGGATGCGGAGTAAGCTTGCGGGGGCGGATAGCTGTACGATGGTGTGGTCATGGCCGTCGAGTAATTCATGGTATGGAAATTGGCCGTGGCGGCATAAGGCGTATGAGAGCCGCTTGGACTAGTGGGCGCAGGAGACACTGGTGAGTGGACAGGAGGGGATGGCGTAACCTGATGATGACCGTACATCGAGGATGGTGAGGAGGCGGCGAAGCTATGATGAGCGCTTGACGAGCCTTCCGGGGAATGCTGCTGAAATGGATATGCAGACGAGGGGGGTTGTAGCATAGGCTGATAGTTAGCGTGTATGTTTTGGGAAATCAGATTATTATCTGACAGTCCAGGGTGTGGGTAAGGGTGCGAGTATGCAAAGGGAGAAGTGGGCGTGTGCTCCATACCGGGGTGCGGCTGCGCAGACATCGTGTATGGTCTATAGCCTATGCGTTGATCGTACGGCAAAGGGGGTGTGGGGTAGTGTTGAAAGGGAGATACGGATGGGACAGGATGGACGATGTTGTCTGCATTAGGGGGATAATTGGAAGGTGATGGTTGAACAGGGCGGGCTGAAGGTCTTTGATGGGTAGGCGGGGAGCGGGGGGAACGCCTACGGTTAGACATTTGCTGATCGGAAGTGGAAGGTCTAGAAGGATCTTGAATGGCCCTGTTGGCATCACCGGGCATTAACCCACGGGGAGTGTCTAGTGCTTCAAGAGCTGTTTGTGCTGAGGATATATTTGGGTCATAAAAGACTGTGGAGAGAGGGGTTCAGGAATCGTCTAGAATTACGATAGAACCACGTCGAAGGAGAAAAATAAGGAATAAGGTTATACCTGAGGTGCCCGAGGGTCGTTTTTTGGAAATTTCAGTTGACTCTAAAGCGAAAGATAAGGAAAGGGCGTCATTAAGGAAGGAACAGTAAAAGGGTGGCGAAAAGAAATAATGGAAGAAATGAGCAGAGCAAAGTTTTTTTTTTTTTGAATAAGACAAAAGTCACGTCTCTCTAGCACGTGACCGCATATTAAAATTTTGGAATTGTTTTATTCCAGACAAGAAGTAAAAAGGGGAAAACAATAGGTACAGACTTGACATACCATCGGGAAGGATTATCGAGGATGTTATCGATTTCGACGATGGATTTTTGAAGATTGACAGAACATGTTTGATTAGCGCCACGTCGGATGATTTCCATGTATCCCCAATTGCTCAGTTCAGCGTGGGTCACACCTATTAATATCAATTTTTGGTCAGGTGCGCGAATGCGGAGATAACTCCCCCCCCCCACTCCTCAGCATGCGTCTAGGGCTTTCTGGAGCATAAAACAAGAATACAAACCACTAGAAGCTATGGATCCATATGTCAATTCCGGATATAGTATTTTCATGTGTGCAGCGCGGGCCCCTGCATATGATCCCTGAGTTGAGAAGAAGGATGTTAGCGATGTATGGCAATTGAGCGGGAAATCACTTGGGTTTCCAAGCTTTTCGTACTCCATAGTAAATCCAAGGTGTTTTGGGAGAGGTAAGGTTCTCGTTAATACCCTCAAACTTGACGTTGGCCATAAAGTTTGCGCTGTCGGCAGCAGCTTGTTCGTTGGTGAGCCAGCTGCATAGGTAATGCTCTGAGTCAGTATTGCGCAAAATGCCACCATAGAGAGGTGTACCGAAGATTGTCAGTGGTGAGATTGTTGACCGCGATGGACGCTCCTGTTTCAATGTGAGCATTTCAATGTATCCAGGCACGAATGAACATGTCCTCACCATAATATCTGTGTTCTAGGACAACACCGACACCTCCAGTAGCCTTCGCAAGGATCTCGACGATACCAGTGTCCAAGAATGGGATTCGATCCTATCCAATAGATGTTGTTATGCGGTTCTAAAAAGTACCTAAACACCCTAAGATGTACCTCTCCGCTTGTTTCCCCACCATCTAACACGATGACCGGACCTCCCGTTCCTGCAACGTAGTGCCTATCATTGACCCAGTACCTCTGCTTGAAGGTGCGAGTCGACTTTTTGTCGAAATGGTCCAGAGGTTGCACAAACCAACGAGGTTCAAATTCCGCAGCGGCGCGGGCAACATCCTGAATATTTTCAGAGCTCTGCAGGACAAAACTATGAGACTCTCTCGAGACCTTAGCAGCCTGAGCTTTTTCCAACTTCCAGAGATTTACTCCTTGAGCGCCCAGGAGGTGAACAAGGTTAGGATCTGGGGATCCATTGATGCTGGAGAAGAATGAGAGGAAAGAGAGTACTTGAACTAAGCGTCCTGGCTTGAGGTTCACCATGACCGCTTAGAAAGCGCTGATAGCTTGTGAACAAGGAATGAAGCGGCTGTATACAATGTTCGAAATGGGCAGTTTATACTCGAAACCGAAGAAGACCGGGCCGCCGGGATCGATCAAATCATTATGTACGGGAAGCGCTTTCAACGTTAGGACTTACAGGTACATCTGTCCGATTCCTTTCCCTGAGGCACCGCCTCGTGGCACACGCACTCTGGACAAATTCAGGTCAGGGATGCCAACTGCCTTAAATGCGTTGGCAGGATTTTTTATCCGATCTCTGTTACCCTCCTTCGACTTCGACTATCATCGTCTGTGAGGATCCCGTATGCAAAACCCAGCCAATCTCGATATCCGTCCTTTGCCGCCTGGCTGGAGCCAGCATCGCGATTCAAAGTAAGCCATCGCGACGATCTTCGTCCATCTCGTCTTACTGATTTACATCCAAGTGGATCGTCCTACTATGTCAACACCAGCGTAACGCCTACTCAGATCACCTATAGCCATCCTGCAGGCAATGTGAAATCTCCACAGAGTATGCTCCCCCAGAATGTAGCGACACTGTCTCCGTTGAGGCCTGGTGTTCAAGCAGCCAAGGCACCATCGGCTCAGCAACTTTATGCCAGCTCTATTGGTTCGACGACAGTCAGATCGGCGCCCATGTTACCCCCGCCGAGCTTGAGGTCCGCAAGCGCACTCAGTTCTACTCCGGCACTACTACCATCTACCGTGACCCCCACAACCCAACCGATGACAAATGCTCTTGCATCGGGGCGATATCTGCCAACAACGCAACTCTCTCCTACCAGCACTCTACCTTCAGGTGCAGTTTATCAGCCCAACAGCCATGGTAACATAGCGGGTGGTACTCAGCCCTTTCAACAAACACAGTTCCAGCAGCAGCACTCGATGACATATTCCGGCAGCCTTCCCGCCCAGAAACAATTGCCCGGGGTGCCCACTCCTACCACGTACAACAACATACTATCCACTGGCGTTATTGCGCAACCTTCCTTACAACCAACTCAGTCTATGTGGGGCACGCCGAGAAATGCTCCTATGCAGCCTCAGCACGCAGCTACGTTACCTGGCGCCTATCGTACCCAGGCCCAGGGCTATACGCCCATGCCGCCTCAAAGACAATACGAACCGCTTACTACGGAGTTAGCGGCACGTAAAGCTAAGGATGGCTATAAGGCGTTCAAGAAATTTACCAAGAGCGCAATCAGGGGAGCCGTAGCTGTAACCACTGGGATCCCTCCTCAAACTTTCGCGAACGCTACTACTGCGTTCGTGAATAGTGAAGTAGCCAGTGCGCTCACAAACAGTTTCGCAAACCAGCAAGACTTGGGTGTAGAACAAGCGGATCTACAAGCCGTACTTCAAGGAAACCCCGATGCGAACTACGATGCCGTTATCTCAGCGCTGATGATGCAACAGCAGCAGCAACTACAGTCGTTGCAGCAGCAGGGTGCTGCTGCTGCCATTTCTGCTCCGCCAGCTGTAGATTATCAGTCCATGATCGCCGAGTTACAACGGATCCAAACCTTAGCTGCAGCTCAGGCGACGGCAAATATACAGCTAGCCCAAGCCCAAGCCCAAGCCCAAGCCCAAGCCCAGCAAAATATGGTACCTCTTTCACTCCAAGCGGCGAGAGGGCCGGGCATGCAACAGCCACAGCTTGGGCTTGCTGGTATGCCACCTCAGCTGAACCAGCCGGGCGTACAGATGGGAGCTTTAGGCCAGCCCAACCTCCAACAACCACAGATTGGCATAGCCGGTCTACCATCGCAACAGAACCAGATCAGTATGCAGCAGCAGATGATGATGACGGGAGCTTTGGCGGGAACAAACGTGGTCCCGCAACAACAGCCACTTCCCGGTCAACAACCCTTACCAGTGTATCAACAAGGCCTGCAGAATGGACAACCAGCGCTGCTGCAGCAACAACAGCAAACGATCCAAAATGCGACAACACCGGGTTACCCACCCCAGCTGTCTTCCATCCCTGCGCAGTTGCGACCGAATCGACCTCCGTCGATGCAGATTGGCTCTGGCTCAATGCCGATGCATCCTGTCTCTCCCCCTCCGTCGTCTTCTTCGCCATCGGTCTCCCACTCTCACAGCTCATCGATCTCTAGCCAACGTCCATCTCGCCCTCAATCTACTCAGGCTCAGATGCAACTGCTGAATCAGATGCCGACATCCTCGCCGCCTCCGCACACTCAGAGTCCACCCCTCTCAGGTTTGCCTCCTTTGCGCCCTCAATCGCAGGCACAGTCGCAACCACTTAACTCCATGCCCAATCCGCATGTCCCGGCACTTCCAACGCCGCCTTCGTCACCTCCAGAAGTTGGTCAACCGTATCTCCCCGTCGCACCGACTCAAGGCTTGACTGCAACTGCTGGAGTATCGGCCGTGGCTAAACCTCCGGCATATTCTCAAGCACCACCGCCAGTGTCGCCTGAGCAGGCATATCCTACTCCCCCGCTCGCACAGAGTCCAAATCCATCGCAGGGAGCGTCGCCGCCTCCGCTTCCGCTGCACCAGCCCCAGCCGGTGCAACCGTTCGAACCTCCGGTGGTTCCGCCAACCCCACCTCAGCAGCCGCCACAGGCCGGACAGGGATACTCTGCGATGCCTAGCAAGCCTACTCAGGAGTCTCAAGTACAGCAGCCGTTGCAGCAACCTGCGAAACCCGCCCAGCAGCCCGCTCCACAACCTCAGCCGGTGTCCCAGCAACCCGTTCCACAACCCGCTTCACATCCTCAGCAACCTGCTCAGCCTGAGCCACAACCTGCCCCTCAAGCACAGTCTCAACAAAACCCACAGGCCCCTCCCCCGCAATCTCCATATGACGCGTGGCAGCAACAGGAGGCTCAGGCTCAGGCTCAGGCCCAAAACCAAGCTCAAGTCGAGGCCCAAGCACGACAGGACGCAGCTGCTGCTTTCGAGCAGGCGCGAGCGGAGGCACAATTGCAAGCTCAACGCGATGCTATAGCTTATCAGCAGCAGCAGCAGCAACAGGCTCAACAGCAGCAGCAAGCTCTGCAAGACGCAGTTGCTGCTGCTCAACAACAGCAAGCGCAGCAGCAACAGGAGCTCCAGAATATTTACCAACAGGCGTTCCAACAGCAACAAGAAGCGTTGAATGCCGCTGCTGCTGGACAGATCCAACAGGATGCACAGTTCCAGACTCTGCTCCAGACGGCATACGGGCAGCCGGCAGCTGATGCTACGCAGGGCGCGCAATATCAGAATTTGCTCCAAGCGGCGTACGCCTTACCTGGTCAACCACAGCAGACGGCGGACGTGCAAGCAATGATGCAAGCGGCGGCGTTGCAGCAACAACAGGCTCAGTTGAATCTATTGATGCAGCAACAGCAACAATTACAACAGTTGCAGCAGCAGCAGGCACAACAACAACAAGCGCAGCAGCCTTCGGCTCTGGAGACTTTACTCGGCGCGGCACTGAACCAGCCACAGCAGCAGGAGCAGCAGGATCAGCAGTCTGGCGATGGTGGTGGGTTCAATTTTATGAATGCGTTGACCGCCGGGCTTGAAAATTTGTCGACATCGGATGACTCTCAACAAAACTCAGAAAGTTGGTAATCGTCTTAGGCGATGTACTTCAAGCGTAGGTTTCGTACTAGTGGTGTATACATATGTAGGATTTCTTTCTATAGGGTTTTTTTGGCCGATCATAACATGGGTGTGATGAGTGATGATCCATGATCCATGAAGCGTACTAGGTCCGTGCTCTCTTGAGAGTTTCACACGTTGATAGTGGCAGCATCAACCACTCGGGTCAGCTGGCCGGGCTCTTACCAGGCATTTAGTGATGACCGGAAATGTCCTACTCGTTTGTCTCTTACCTTGGCAGGCAGCCGTAAAGCTTGGCTAAACTGTTCTTGGCGGGTTGTCTACCACATTAATTCTTTTCATGGAGCTCATGGCGCAAGCCGACGTTCTCGTTGATTACAAGTTGGTTAGTCTCATCGCTTGTCAAAGGTTTGTCCAACTCATGATAGTCAGTTGAGGTGTACGACTGACATTTCCTAAGCGCAAAAAGATCTTATCAAAGCAGGTTGTGGTTCTTTTCCCCGCGATGTATGCTGTTTTTGGCTTTCTTCGTCTGTCACTTGTCGGCAATCTAAATAAGCTTCTGCCATTGCACTCTGCCAAGCCAGTTTGGCCTGACCAGTCCTAGTCTTCCATGTCCCGCTTAAATCTACCAGACGGAACATACTTTTGGTCAATTTTCGAGAGGACTCGCCGGTGAAGATACTGAAGAACTCAGGTAACTGCATGCGATAGAGGTTATTCTATAGTACGTACTAGGTCATGGCTAGAACACTCTTACTACCGAAAGTTTCTAATGAACTGCATTCAAAGTCCAACTGACCATACCACGCTGCGACGAGAATCACGGAACGTGTATGCGTACCGCATGATAACCTTATCACACCATGCAAGCACGTCGTATCGCGACAGACTCAAAGCCGCTCTAAGCCAGCTCCTTCTTTGGGCCTCTTCGCGTCATTTAAGGACCGACTCTTCCTCTCATTTTCCTTCAGTCCAGTCCTGCCACCAAAAGTATGGGTATGTTGCCTTACCGCTTATATTCGATCAGTTTTAACAACGGCGCGACCTAGGTAAAAAGGAGGCCCCGCCAACGGTGGATCTTTATGATAATGACGTCAAGGCTGCTGAAAATTTCAGCGATGAAAAGTTGAATGACGAATCGTCCGAGGACATATCGCCAACAGATGAAGAGCGAACCACCCTGAGGCTCGTGAGTGCCAGGGTACCGTGGCCCGCGTACGCCATCGCTATAGTAGAGTTTGGTATGTAACAGTCATTTCGGTTTGACCTATATATCACTTACATCGACCCTGACCAGCTGAGCGTGCAAGTTACTATGGATGCACCGGAAGTCCGTTCTAAGCAATTTGTTCAATCATGCTTTTACTAACGATCCTTAGTCTTTAACAACTTCGTCCAAAGACCTCTACCGCCCGGTGGCAATGGAACTGGAGCAACACCTTTGGGAACCCAGCTGACACCGGGTGCCTTAGGTCTAGGGCTTAAGGTAGCTACAGGACTCACAACTACCTTCAGCTTCCTTGCATGTACGTGATTGTCTTCGGTATCGTCGCTTCCATGGCTCATGGAGTGTTTATTAGATGTCTTTCCCGTAGGTGTATTCTTCACATACATCTAATTACAAATACTGAAAAGTCAGACTAGATTCTCGGTGGCATACTTGCTGATACAAGATGGGGTCGTGTAAGTTCTATGTCAAAGTTCGGCGCTTACCGTCACTTATTTGGCTTATACTAGTATAAGACGATTAACATTGGAACATTTGTTGGTCTGATAGCTCATATCATCCTCTTTGTCGGTGAGTTATAACGACCCCTTTGCAAACTCCTCCAGCTGAATGTCTGCGGTGTTTAGCCGG
>JABCKL010000136.1:7382-20846 GCA_018851305.1 Calocybe cyanea
ATTTCTGGCGTCCCCAAACCATGTAGCATCGAAAGATCTATTAGATGGTTCGCTTTGGGTCATACAGTAAATGCAACAAAGCTTTGATTACCAGTAAGGCATCTGCTATCACGCTGTAGAAAAGCGACAGATATCAGTTCGTTATCAGCGCCTGGACACAGAGTTATACTTGACTTGTTAGTCCTGAACATATAACTTTTCGGAATGAGGTAAGAGATAGAAGCTTCCAATGTGATCCTGCCATCCAGCACATGTGGCACTTTTTGAAGTAAGTATCTGTAGGAGAAGGCAACATCGATCGTAGACAGCGCAAACATGAGGATGATGGATATTGGGATGATGAGTTGCACAAGGCGGCGTCGAAGGCCAAGGGAGAGACAGATACAAAATAAGATTAAATGCATTCCTAAAACTAGGGCTTAGTCAAAGTTGAGAGGTCTCATAAACAGAATCACTTGCCGTAGAGAGTAGACTCAACCTACGGTCTTAATTAGATCACCTTTTCTAACTAATTTAACTACGCTTACCAGGAGAGCTGAAAAAGTGATCGGAAGATTGCCAAATAGCAGCTTGACTTTAAAAGGTATATCGTCTTCCGACATTACCACTTTGAGCTCAGATATGTGACTCTCACAAGACAGAGATGAGATGATGGCGAGAGAAGGGGCTCTCAATTCTCTCAGGGCTATAGCAAGCATGCTTATTACCAGAACACGGCATTGGCAAATGGAGAGTATGCGTCATAATTCTATTCCATCACACTGTCACCAAACGGGTGATAGATGTCGATGAAGCTCTCCGCAGTAAGGTCAGAGGTCAGCGTGCCTCCAAAGATAGACCAACACGGCTTGAGTGAGATACGAAATATCTGCACGCCTGGGCTATCGTCGGAGGTCCTACTAATGGTGTATATAGCGATCCAGTCACGTAAATTTTCGACGGAAGCTAGTAAGCAGACATCGCGCAGAGTTCTTAATGTCCCGCGTAGAAACGCGCAGCATAAGAGCGCTCAAAGGTTGACGTGACTTGGGTAGAGGAACGATGATCATGCAAGGCTAGCAGAACGCTCAACAAGAGTAAATAAAGGCGGCATTCGGAACTCCGGCATTATGTCCTTACAATGTGCAGTTCTTTTGACAGCTAAAAATGCCATCGATAGAAGCTCGGCTGAACATTCACCTTCTTATCAATGCTACTCCATGGATGGACAGCGACGACCACCGGCACCGATGGTTCTGTCACCCTCCGTCGTCAGTTCGGTCCAAGTGAATATGCATTCTTTCCACCGTCAAAAGATGGTATCGGTGATATGTGCGTTCAGCTACCGCAATCGTTTTCCGAGACTCAAACATCACCTTTCTTAGGTTTTTACACCTTTCCTTCAGCGCACCTAAAGCTCAGATGGAGCGAAACCGGGTGATTAGTGCGTGGGCTCTACTACGGAACAGACACCCGCTCCTTTGTTGTAAAGTGGTGCTTGTTCCGCAGGACACAGAGCCCGCTGCGCTCCAGAGCACACCTTATTTCTCGTATGTTTCTGTTCAAACTTCACCATCAGTATCCCGATTGGTAATTGGTGTTTGCAAGGTTTTCACCTCATAAAAACATCACTCAAGCTCTAAAAGAAGCTCAAAATGCTCTTTACTTTAGGGACTCCTCTAGAAAGGGTACGCTTTGATGATTCCTTCTACGGTTCGTTAATTAACGTTAATTAAGAGTTGATTTCGGCTTATATGAACGGACCACGCACATTGTCAAACGATTTTCTCTCCTATCTCCTCATTTCAGCCAAGTCAACGTCCACGTCCATTGTCTCCAACTCAGATCCCGATGTCCTGTGTGATTATGACCTCTTGATGTGTGCACCACATTTCACGGGTGACGGCACGTCGTTGCATCAATGCACGCACGACCTTTTGTCGATCTTAGCTTCCCCCGCATCCGATGATGAAATTCTATCGATGATAGATCTCACAGGCAATTGGGTACGCTTGCTTTGGTGTTAACCCTTTCATTTGCTCATCACTGTGGCTGGTGATTATTGGTATAGGAAGAACGTCTTCCGTTAGCCTTCGAGATGCGGTGTATCGTACCTCAAGGCATGTTTGCCCAAGCAGTGACTAAAGTTAACTTTTTGATGTCGAGGGCGAAGGAAATCGTAAGGACCATTATTTTAACTTTACCGCACATGGATAATAGACGCGTTTTTTTAGGGCGGTCATAAGTTCAATCGTCTCCAAGTTACACCACAGAAAACTGTCTTCGTGGAACGTGTTTTCACTGAAACACAAACAAAAACGATTCTTAAAAAGTGTAAAGAGAATGGGGTCACTATCAATCATGCGTTAGAGGTCGCGTGTGGTACAGCTTGGGCACGCATGCTACAAACGTCTGAGACGGCAAAAGGAAGGGACACTAGGGAAGCGTTTAGAGATCCTCTGTATGCTTTCGTTTTTATGCCTATGATGGAGAGTCTAAAATCGGAACGTCAGTATGGTTTACAGTGCGATCAATCTACGCCCGCGTCTCCGTCCAGCCCCTTCAGATCCAACGTACTGGTTTCTCGCGCTGACATACTTCACCCTTGTCCTACCCTCCTTTCCTCCCACCTCGCAAGGGGTATTCTGGCTCCGTGCAAAGAGCGCAAAGGCACAGACACGACGGGTCGTGGACTCTCCATTATTAGTCTCGTGTGCTCTAGAGATGGCTGAAGAAAGAGCGGATAGAGCACGAGGCAGTCCCAGGTCGGCGTTAAGTCTGGAAAATGTGCTCCGTCCTATGCCCGATTCAAACAGGGCTCAGGAATCCAATGTACCTTCGCTCCTTACTGGTCCGGCACCGAGCACAGCCCTCCTTGGACTCTCCCTTATAGGTAACCTAGATGCCATGTATGACCGCCGTGCTTATCCAGCCTTTACATTGCATGACGTCACGACGGCAAGTAGGCAGAAGGCAGGCGGAATCTTGCTGTTAGTGCACACCTTTGGTGGGAAACTATGGTTGCAGCTCTTTTACGACGAAAATGGATTTGATGGGGAAGTGGAAGAGTTTTGGAAGGGCGTGGGAAGATGCGTAGAAGAGTTGTGCTAACTTGGAAAAAGTCAGTCGGGCAGCATTTACTGTAAATCGTGGACTAACGTGTCACTGGCGTAGGTTCATAGGTCTTCCTCATATTGTAGCGTGCAAACGTAAATAATACGAGTAAACTGCTCTAATTTGTACCACCGTTTTCAAGGAGACAATAGAGGTTAGGATGCGATAGCTGTCCCCATACGCCTATCACATGCTAATCTTTCACGAGTCTATATTATATATTCTTGGCTAGATTCGCTACTTCTGACCTGTCTCCTAGCAAGGATCTTGATCATACAATTCCAAACTACCTGCTATAAGGTAGATCTGGTGGCGTATTTGCTTTGAATTTTATGTTAGAATGTATGACGTCTTGGGGAAGAATTATTCATTGACGGGCAGCTCGCATCAAATTATCAATCAGCGAAAATGAACACTCACAAGTAATCACACTGTAATCACTCACTGCAAGCTTTATCCCGATGAAGCGTTTTGGTCGCCCGAATAAGGCCGTTAACTTGACTTGTAGTTGCAAGGGCAGACATGCACTTGGTATAGTCGAGCCAGCCGGGAACCTAGCTCAAGACTCGATCGTCATCTCTGATTCCCCTCAGAGCAATTACGAGTTAAGTGGCTCTCACGCGCCAGACGACGTGACACCAGTGTTCCGGAAGGATGCACCGACTCCCCTGGTTGCTCCATCTGTCTTACCCGCAAGGACCACATATGCCCCCACAGAGTCAGAGAGCTGGGGTAATGCTGGGAGCCCATCCAACTCTGAATACCCCCAATATCAATATTCACGGCCCCCCCAACCTGCTACATCTAACCGACCGGCAGAGAGCCTATATACTCCCCCAGCGCCAGAGAGCCGGGATAATGCTCAGAGGTCATCCACCTCCCAACGCGCCCCCCATCAAGATTCATGGCCCCCCAACGCATCTACTTCACATGTAGAGATTTCACATGCCCGCAGAGTGTCAGGGAGCCGGGGTAAAGCTCGGAGACCAGACAAGTCTCAATTCCCCAATAAGAAATATTCATGGCTCTCCGCACCCAGCTCCAAACCATTAATGTCCTCGTCGCCTCGGCCGCAGCCGCAGAAACTGTCATGCCCTCTGTGCTCCCAGCTTATAACGCTCGGTAGTACTATAAAACCACATCTGAGAAATAAACATATGCTCTACACATGCCAGGCACTGAAATGCTTGGATTACTTTGAAAGGCGTGAGCACCTGAAGCGTCATGAGGAGCAAACACATGGGCTTCGTTATCACTGCACTTTCAAGGACTGCACTCGGTCTTTCAAGGACATGTATCCTCTGGAAAGTCATGCCATTTATGCAAATCATCCGTGAGTTTCACCATCCAACTCGTGGGCGATGAATCTTTTGGGCTAACTTCCAATCAGGCAAATTTCAGCTGACCTGTCTTCAGTAGACAGTCAGACTGTCAGCGAGCATCCAGTCCATGAACGGGGTTAGCAAATTTCTGATTGCGAAGCTTATATATACAAATATATATGAAATTCTGATTTAACATGCTTTAAATTTTTGACAATGGTGATGGAAGTGTATGAGAAGTAAGCACCAGTGAGGCTACTAAACTCTGACAGTTGCGTGAGTCCACTAACTGTGGGAGACGAAAATGATGCAGTTAGGGTGATCACAGTGTATGCCAACAATTATCGACCGACTCCTTAGACCGATATAGGCAAGCACGCTAATAGAGGCAGCACAACCTCTTCATCCCAGAAAGTTCACATCTTGTTGCCTTCTAATTCTTTGACACACATATACCTAGAGCAATCCTAGGAAGGAGACACACTAAAATGGCCAGCTGAAACGATATACTGTGAGTGACATTATGACTGATCTTGCTGTATGCTCCTCCCCGTGGTCAAGTTCTAACTATGCTGAAAATCAATACAATCCCATGCATCTGGGATGTGGCGCCTCATTCCTATATCGAGAGTATTGCGTCAATGCCAAGTTCACAATTGGCAAGAGAAAAGAACTTGGCCCTTGGAGGCGAGCCAAGCCTTAGCGGCGAGATGGTCTAAAAGGCCAACCTATCCCGCGTTTCTCGTAATTGTTCTTGATGATCGAGTTTTGACAAGTCCGAACATACTCAAGCTCGCAACTCTGATCGAGGAGAATGTGGTCTGCTTCATAGTGGCGTTGAAACTCGATTTGGGCTACTGCTGGCGTTGGGATTGGAATGACGATGTGGATAGCCAAGTCAATTTATTAGGCACCGGTCGCAAATTTCTGGTACCGGAGCCATGGCCAAATACAACTCATTCAGGAAATGCTGCCTAGAGACTGAGAGAGAACCGCTTGAGCTTTAACACAGAGATAATGGATTATACCTCCGACTTTCCGTACCCATGACCGTCTTGCCAGTTGGAGCGAACATCATGAGAAGTACTACATCGCTTCACTGGCGCTTCGGTTTGGACCCGTGCATCTATGCACAAATACATCGATTTGAAGCGCTGATATCGGCCGCTGGGGATGGACAGACAGGTGATCGAATTCGGGAGGGATTTAGTATTACTTCTGAGCATCGATAATAAGACCATGTGATCGCTCTCGAGTCTGACTGCGCGACTCGATGAATCTTTTAGGCTAACCAGGCAAATCTCAATCAGACAGTAAAAGGAGCAGAGTCTGGTCCACGAATAGAGTCGCGGAAAACGCATGTGACGTCTGTGTGTAGATATTCTGATTTAAAAAGTTCAACAAGGGTGATAGAAATCTGTAGATCCTATGATCTTCCAGCTTACGGTCCTGTGCTGAGGTTCATTTTCCCCCCCTCGGCTCCCGATTTTACGGCTAAGTCAAACGCTCCGGCTTAGGGTTGTTCCTGGAACGCGGTGTACACGATTTGCTATAAATTCTCACAGCCGCAGTGATCGCGAGCTTGATGGAACAGCACGAGTGTTCAATCATATGACGGTCCTAAACGCCTTGTTTCTATTTACAATGAATTACGACGAATTTTGCCATCTCTATGCTAGTGAAATCCGGACTTTCAGAATCCAACTGCTATAAATTACTACGTACTCATAACCCGCCATCTTGGAGCAGCATCCCTCTCGTCGCCACCACTTCAATTGAGCGCCGAATACTGTCAAACGTCAAACCGCTTGATGTCGAGGACGAATAAAGGCACCGCATCACGTCATCACGCCATGTCAGACAGAGAAACATGACAATTGGGGGACTTGACATCTTCTCCGGCACAAGGAAAGTTGGTGAAGGAATGACGTTCCGAACAAGTCCCCCTTCGGCATGTCAAGTCGTTCACTGACACAGGATCCGAAGAGCCGAATATATCCATGCAGCGCATGGAGCACGTTTTGTATACTAGAATAACGCGTGTCTATATCATATATCGTGTATATTTATGATATATCTATAAGACGATAAGACATCCGTGGAGGAGTGCAAAAGTCCGGCGAAAAGGCCGCTTGTGATGGGGGAATATTACGTGGGGGAAGGGGGAATGGGTGGACATAATTATAAATATATCCACCAAAAAGAGTAAGACTATCATGCACAAGACCTGATTATCGATAAGCAAAACGTAAGAGGTGTGTAAGGTATGTGTACAAAACCAGGAACCAAGACGAAAGGGAACAAAGAAAGAGCCCCCAAGTTTGGTTTATGTCACTAAAAAGAATAGGAGAGTTCCACGAGGTTAACCAGAGTGAACGAAAATAATAGCACCGAAAGACCCCAAAAAAGTACAGTATCAGCGAGGGAGAGGGGAAAGGCAGAAAGAGCGGGCGTGTTGGAACGAGTGCGAAATTGGTTTCTAGGTTAGATTATGGGCATAGTCCAAATAATACGAACGTCGAAAAAAAAAAAAAAGTCAAGTCCATAAATATGGGGGGCACAGGTAAGGTAAGACGGGGTCAGAATGAGTTTTTCCCATTGAAAAAAAGTACATCATGATAGATTCTTGTCTTTTCCTCAGTCGTTAACAAACTTCGTTGGAGCTTTGACCTTTCTTGACGAGCCACGATGGGAAGGAAAATGTAAATTCATGCCAGACCCAAGGACGCCATGACGAGCGTCTCGGATACGGAGGACGAGGGACTTGAAGAGATATTGTTTGCTGAGCAACGCTCATTTGGCTTTCGCTTTCAGCGACTTTCTCAGCGCCAACTGATAGAGCATTCGCACTCATAATAGTTGCCGTTTGGTCTGCAACAGCAGCATTCGTCGTCTTTGAAACGACCTTCGTCGAGTGAGCCTCAGTTGCAGAACCGGCGCTCTTGGACCGTTCAGCGATGGCATGCAGTTCCCGCTTGTCCACTTTTCCATTACGCGTCATCGGGAATTCGTCGAGAGCAACAAAATGTTCTAGGGTGGGAACGGCATAAGAAGGTTGTGTATGAGCCGTTGCTGCACGGACGGCGTTCAGATCGACAGAGGAAGGTGTGACGAAACCCCAGAGTGCGTCGTTGATCAGGAGAGCCACGGCATTATTCACAGGTGGATGGGCCTTTTGGTATGGAAGGAAAGAGAAATATAAACGGTCAGCATTACAATGTTGAAGAGATAGCGAATGTGCCCACCCGCATCGCCATCGCGACTCCATCAAGCTCAATTCTAAACCCCTTGACTTTAACCTGATCATCCGCACGACCCATATGCTCCAAAGTCCCGTCCTTCCTCCACCTGCCCAAATCACCAGTATTAAACATCATCGGTCTAGCCCACTCTCCATTAGCCTTCTTCTTCCACTGGTCTTCTTCTCCCACACATTCTCCTTCTCCATCACACTGCACGAACGGATCAGGTCTCCATCTCTCCCTTGTCTTTTCTTCCATATTTAGATACCCGCCGCTCACACCGACCCCGCCAACCCACATACACCCAACTCCGCCGATAGGTGCGGCACGCGTGCTCTGGGGGTCCCGAGAGAGGATGTAGACATTCGTGTTTGGAATAGGACTGCCGATGCTCAGAGGCTCTCCGGGTATATGCGGAGCAGTGACAGTATTGCATATTGAGATCTCAGTCGGACCACAGCAGTTGTGGAAAGCCGTATGACGAGCCCATTTATCCGCGAGTGCTATACAAAGTTAGAATATTATGTAAGCATTCTAGCCCGTTGTCGTTGTTGGGGAACGAGCAAGAAAGAAAACCAATGACGTACTCTGAGGACAAGGTTCGCCACCGACGATCACTCTCTTGAGTCTTGGGTACTCGGCAGGGTCATGTTGGCCAAGAATGCTGGGCGTGGCGATGATTATGTCAACAGTTTTCATAAGTGCTCTCCACTCCCGAGAGGTGTTGCCTCGGAGGCATAGTGTGGCGCCATTATACATAGCGCCGAGGATTTCCCATGCACCCATGTCGAAAGCGATGTTGAGGAGCTGGGCGACGCGTAGGCCGGGTGCCATGTGTACATTGCCAGGTGGACCGGAGAGAACTGAAGTGAAAAGTTTAGTGAAGGTTTGTGATGGAAGGTTGGAGATATAATGCACCATTAGCTATCCCGCGATGGCGGACGTCGACTCCCTTTGGACGGCCTGTGAAGTAGAACTTGTCGATACATCAAGAAACAGGTTGAGCGGGCGAGTATACTCACCAGTCGTGCCAGAAGTATAGATACAGTATGCACCATCAGCAGGTGAACTCATGTCGGGAACTTTCCCCGGTTTAGGCATTTCTCGTTGACCTCTTTCCATCTCATGTTCGATGCTCAGCACAGGAACACTGCCTTCAGGAATCCGATGAGCAAATTCTTGCATGGAAAGAACGACGGTCGGATTCGCGTCGCCAATGACAAATGCGAGGGTATCATCTGTGATAGTAAGTGCATCCAAAGGAACGTACTGCGCGCCAGCTTTGAGAGTGGCTAAGATAGCGACCACAAGAGCGACGGATCGGCGAGCGAGAATGCAGACACGTGTGCCTGGGATGATAGGAGCGGGGGCGAGAGCGCGTAGAAAGTGCGCAAGGCGATCAGAAGCAAGGTCGAGTTCTGCATAAGTGATTGATTCGTTATAGAGAGCGCAGAAATATTCTACGGCAACTGCGTCGGGTTGAGTGGCAGCGTGGAGTTGAAAGGCGTGATGCACAATTTGAATAGGAAAAGAGCGAGATGGACCAGTGCCATATTTATAAAAAAGAGAGCGGTCTGAGGAGGAAAGATGTGCAATTTGTGAAGGAATAAAAGCCATTGAGGAGGAAGAAAAGGAGAGAAAGAAAGAAAGAAAGAGAGGACGAGGGGGAACAAGGGAAGACGGTTGCTGTAAGAGAGAATTTCTTGCCGACTTGCCGTCTGACTTCCCGGATTCCAGGGCAGCAACGATCCCCTTGTCTGCGGTCTGTCAGGGTTTCTTCTCAGGTTTCAACAGATCGATTGAACCTGATATCAACGATCATTTTATAACAATAACCCCTTACTCACCGAAGACTACATTCCTCTCAAC
Organism: Calocybe cyanea; assembly: GCA_018851305.1. Taxonomy (NCBI): domain Eukaryota; kingdom Fungi; phylum Basidiomycota; class Agaricomycetes; order Agaricales; family Lyophyllaceae; genus Calocybe; species Calocybe cyanea. The sequence goes on from JABCKL010000136.1 coordinate 16,909, forward strand.
CTCAGCGTCTAAAGGCTTCCGGTCCATTCATGGTCATGGCCAATTTACATCCGCACTGCAACCCCTGTAAGTAATTTCAAAACAGTTTGATATTTCTGCTCATTGTCGTTGTCGATCTTTTGTTCATTGTTCCGGGTGATATCGTGCTTGCGAAATTATCCCGAATACGTTTAGCCGAGATCTGACAAGTATTGACAATTATATAAGCCGGCCAGCCGCCACTTATAACACAGCAACAAATAAATCAAATGTCGTTCATCACTCGTCGACTGTCAATCAATGACCAGGTTTACAATACTCCTGTCCAAGTATATCGTACAGGTGGCAGCATCTCGGTCTGACATCCGGGCGTTATTTACGCTGGTTGGACGATAACAATTATCAATGACGGAGTGTGAAAGCTCAGCTGATAAACTGGCACGCTTTTTCAAAAATAAGGCAATTCCATTGAACCTGGTCAATGGTGGCCTGTGGCTGAATCAAGCCGTTGATCTACTATACCTACAACAAACTTTCGAGAAAGACCGTATGGTTCTCACTACCGAATTCGCAATCGGGTTTCGAAGTAGTGACATGGCTATCACCCGATAACATCATCCGTTGCCTTGTATTATTCACCGATAAGCGTTTACACGAGTAGATCCAGGCGCTGTCCAGGCGCTTCGGTGTCAGTATTCGAAGAATACCATGAAAGTACCAATCATTCCTTTTAAAGGCTTCGTCAAAGAGTGTCACCTGCTCAGATGTAAATCCCATCCGAATCCGATGTGAGTTCGATCACCTGTCTATCCATAAACAGCGGCCGATATCAGCGTTTCGATTTGGTGTATTTGTGCGTAGATGCACGAGTCCAACTTGAGGATACAGCATGATTTGGATTACTTGTGTAGTATGCTGGCAAGGTCGTCAGGCATACAGAAATTCGTAGGCATAAACCATTATCTCTCTGTTCAAGCTCAAAACGATCTTCTCTCTCTCTAGCTTATATTTACTACATAACTTATACGAGACATGGCTCGGATACTAGCACTTTACGACCAGCGCTCGATAAATCGATCTGGCCCCCAACGTCGTCATACCAATCCCAACACCAACAGCAGCTCAAATCAGGTTTCAAGTTCACTATGGAGCCGGGGAAAATGGCGATAGGCTTTGAGCTGCATTCTCCTCGATCATATATAACACCTTTAGCGTCTTTGCGGACTCGTGAAATTTCGAACATCAGAGATAATTACTGCCAAGACGAGAAACGCGGGGTGAGTTAGCCTTTTAGCCTTTTAGCCTTTTAGATGCTCTGGCCGCTAAGGCTTGGCTCGCCTCAAAAGCCGAGTCTTTTTCATCTGCCAGTTTATGAACTTGGCATTGTCCCAATACTCTCAATATAGGAATGAGGCGCCACATCTCAGATACATTCAAGGGATTGTCAGTATAGTTAGAAATTGACAACGAAGAGGAGCATACAGCAAGATCGATCACAATGTAACTCACAGTATATCGTTTCAGCTGGCCATTCTAGTTAGTCTGCTTCCTGAGACTGCTGTAAGTGTATGCGTGGCATAAAGATGTGAACTTTCGGGGATGAAGAGATTGCACTGCCGAGAGATGAGCACGCTGGGGAGCTGTAGCAGCCTCTATCAGCGTGCTTGCCCGTATCTGTCTAAGGAATCAGTCAATAATTATTAGCCTACACTGTGATCATCCTAACTGCATCATTTTCGTCTCCCACAGCTAGTGGACTCACACAATTGCTAAAGCTTAATATCCCTGCTGGTGCTACTTCTCGATATTTCCATGACCATTGTTAAACTTTTTCAAACAAAATATCACAGATATTTGTATGTACAGTACATATAAGCGTCACACGCGTTTTCAATCTGAATCCTCTAGACTCTGTTCATGATCTGGGTTCTCGCTGGAAGTCTGAATTTCCATTTGAAACGGGTCAATTGGAACATGCCTGGTTGGATATTAGCCCAAAAGATTCATCGCTCACGAGTCGCGTGGTGAAACTCACGGATGACGATCCCTGGCATGACGTTGCAGTTTAGATATGGTCTTGAAAGACCGGCTGCAGTCCGAGGAAGTGCAGTGAAAATAAAGCCCATGTTCTTGCTCCGCATGACGCCACGCGCGCTCACGCCCTTCAAAGAAATCATGGCACCCCAACATCGAGCATGTGTGGCGCTTATGGCGCTTTCCGAGATGTGAGTTTAATTTAGACCTGTCTGGGAAAGGCCGAAGGCACAGAGGACATGGCAGTAACTGCCCCTGCGGACGGGGCGACGAGGAAATTACTGGTGTGGAGCTGGGTGCGGAGAGCCATGCCTGTTTCGGTTTTGGAAATTGAGACTTGTTTGGTCTCCGAGCTTGAGGACGGCTTCCTGACACTGTGCGGGCATGTGGGATCTCTACCTGTGAGGTAGATGTAGCAGGGATTTGGGGCCATGAATCTTGATGTGGGGTGTGTTCGGAGATGGATGAGCTCTGAGCATCATTGCTGCTCTCTGGCGCTTGGGGAGTATTTAGGCTCTCTTCGGGTGGGTTAGATGTAGCAGGTTGGGGGTCTCCAGAGCTGGATGGGCTCTGAGCATTACCCCAGTTGCTTGGCCCTGTGGAGCGTGTTACACCCACAACGCTCCAGAAGTTCTTCCGGACTGGTGTCTCGTTGTATGGCGTGTGAGAGCCATTTGACTCGTGATCGCTCTGTGGAACAGGTGCAGCAGTCACTAGGACAACAGTGCTGAGGAAAATAGCGAGGATGAGGCGATGATAGTTCATATATGCAGTTCAGACCAGCTGAATGCACTGGGGTAGATGGGAGGGGGTTGGGCTGGTGGTTGTTGGCTTTAAAACATCTGTGTCTATGGATACACATAATTACATCTGACTTAGATACCGGGGTGTGGCGGAGGTCATGAGCGAGATGTCCGAGGACCCTGGAATATACGGTCGGATGGTTCGGAAATTTTTAGCCAAATCAGGCCGGAGGCATGAGACCCAATTCGGAAAATTTGGGGGTGATTTCGACCAAATCTCTGAGTCGGTTCAGAAATTTTCTGAGATTGGGCCACCAAGCCCTCAATCGGGTTCGGAAATATTTGCAGGGCTCCAAAAATTGTGTGAATGCACGCGGCCATCAGGCGATGCATAGCACTTGTTATACTGATATTTGTTATGGATTGCTCCAGATTTCAGAATTTGCTCATATCTACTCATACCAATTTCTCTTTCTAGTCAATGCTGTCCCAAACAAGAATGATGTAGCGCTGGCCGCGAGAATGCTTACTTCCAACAATTGTCGCACCAAGATGCCTTGCAGGTACTCAAGGCAGCAATGATACAGTTTTGGAAGTGGATCCAGACTGAGCAGTGAATATATTTCAATGTATTTCACCCCCAGTCATTTATTGTAATAATGCACGAATTGGCCGAGAAATTGATTCCGATGGTGTTATGGTCGAGAAATGGTGTTTTCGCAGCGCTGTGGTCTAAATCTTGGTTCGGAAATTTTTTCAACTTTGGGCCAAGAGCTATGCGGTCCAGTTCGGAAATTTTGGTCAGAATGGGCAAATTTGCGTTCGGAATTTTAGGCCCAGAAGCCGGAATTTCGGGTACGAACCTCGAAAGGTATATTCCAGGGTCCCAACCACATCCTGTAAGCCAAAACAGTATGCTACTACAGTGTTGTTCAGGTCGGCGACTTTAGGTCTAAACCCGTGTAAAGTCGCTTAGCCGAGGGTTGGGCCAACTATAAGAGACTAAACAACCTAAAGTCGACGACTTTATTGATCGATTTTCTCACGCATGCCTCAAGCTGCGCGACTGTGCAAGACGTTGTCCAGAGACTCGTATAGGTAGACTACAATATAACTACAGGGGAGCGTCATTGTTCTATAAGACTTTTGAGCTAATATATCCTCTAGTGTGTCATCTAAGTC
>JABCKL010000137.1:0-20479 GCA_018851305.1 Calocybe cyanea
CTAGTGCATCTCTGTGAATTTCCATAAAGTTAAATTAATCTATAGGTCCTTGAATCATTCTCTATCGACTGCTCAGCTAGCCGGAAATGAGTTGTCCGAGAGAATTTTGAGATACCAAAAATGTGCATTACCTGGTGGTATATATGTTACACTTTTTGGTGTCGGCATTTCCCATTTTCAAGCTCCTATCCACCGGTCCGTCTACGAACGGTGGCGAAATGGCAGATTTAGAATTGCGCTTCAGTAAGACGACTAATTCTGGGCGTTGAACGAAGCGAAAAACTGCTCCTAGATCGCTTCACTTTAAGCTTAGATTGAAACACATCATTCGCTATTACTGGAGAACAAGGGATGGACCCGATCAAGGCGCGTACCGCGGTCTATATCACTGATAGACAGATACACAGCAGAGCTTGCATCTCACTTACATTGCCCCAATACTCAGGATCAGGGTGGGCGTCCTTAAAAACTCTTTCAGTTGCGATGGCCAAAATAGATCGATGAGGTCGATTGAAAAAGTCAATTTCTGGCGCTCGAGGTTGTAACATCCGTGCGGTTGTAAAAACAAAGTTTGCTTGGAACTTCCCGGATCAAAACCAAAACCATACTCCCTGTCCGATCAACCCTTTCTATATATGCGGTGTCTACGATAATAATAGCCTGGTATCAATTCTAGACAAATGCATTGCAGTTCTTCTCGGGAACGTGGATGCCGAGTCATCGAAACTTGATGTACGGGCTGAATGCTTGGGAGTGCCGATACTCAATTTTTCTAATCTCCCTTTCGTACTTAACGTTGGCCCTGCCTCTTGTTTCGTATCATTCTCTCCCTTACAGAAACTGAGAGCGCCTCTATGTCACATCCATCATTTGCCGTACTTCTCAACCCAGGAAGGCTCGCAGCACCTTTTCTCGTCGGTGAGTTCTTGGTTCTACGCACGAGGCATTACCAAACTTATCTTCTTTTCTCTTTAGGATCAATGGCTGGGTGCCCGTGGGTCTCTTTCTCAGGCGTTGTGTATTCATCTTTAACATTCTCGATGGGCAGTCTCCTCGCGATTACCTGCGCGCAAACCGTGTACTACTACCGCACCTACCCGAACGATCATATATTTCTCAAAATTTTGGTTAGTAAATTGCCTCTTAAGAACGCTCTTGCACACCCAAATCACTTTCTTCTAGGTTTTGCTTCTGTTGTACGTTTAGCGTGGCCACGATCCAAGCCCACAGATCTCATAGATCATCAACAGGTTGCTCGAAGCTACACACACAGGCCTTTTGTTACAAGTCACGTATTTTGTGTACGTAGTTTGTAAGATGCCGGAAAACATATTACGAGTGATCCATATTCCAATGTGAGTTTCAACAGCGGTCTCTGGAGAAGAAAAAGTTGATCGTCTCTGATGGTGACATAGTGCGTTCTCTGTGAGTTTTATAGGGTCCACTCTAGTAGACCATCGTTACTTATTTTTGAGCCATTAGGTATCGGTTACGGTCACCGTTCGTACTTTTCTGTGGTCTGTATACTGGTAGAGGTTATAACAAAAGTTTCAAGCTAGGGCGTTGTCATCGTCATAGTCCAGAGGTAAAATGTCAATCACAATCTCACTTGACATCTCTGACACTTTTTTGGAAGTTTCTATGCGTGGAGGGTACATTCACGTAAGATCGCTTCTGTCAGAGGTGCCCCCCCTATGTACTTGACGTGAGTCACAGTGAGCAAGCACCGCAAGTGGGGCAAGTTGATCGTATATCTAATCGTATGAGCCTTTCCAATGTTGTTCGAAGACAACGTTCTGACTTTGCGTTTCTTGTAGCTTATTATGTCACTTGTTAAGTTTGGTATGCGAACTTGTTTCACTTCGGACGTCACTCACGACGTTTTTTGATCTTAGGTTGCGGGTTTGGTTGGCTACTCTCTTGCATCTCAATGTTTGAAATTGACTCAAGTATACATGTCTGTAACAGCAACCAATGGCCTCGTGTAAGGCGTTGATTATCTGTCATAGTCACCGCTTATGTTCAACACTCAGATACCACAACTCAAACGCATATTCGACCAAGGGAGTATTACAACGGGTGACTCTGATTCCAATCAGCGTGCGCCTGAGCCTCATCTTTTTAACGTCTCGGATATAGAGAATCTATTCGGTTAATCTGGTGGCGACGATTGTCTGCGATCTAGCAATCAGTTTAGCACAGGTCTATTTTCTGAACAAGCTGCGTTCAGGGTTTGAATCGTAAGCCCTTTTGAGGTGTTCAAATTCGGGCTTGTTGGAACTAACAAGATCATGATGGAAGCTCTGAAAATTTGGTCGATCGGTTGATCATATTCAGGTAAGATGTCCTCATGGTTAAACTTTATCAGCGTACTCATCTCCAAACAAAGCATCAATGTGGGTCTTTTGACCAGCGCCATTGCTTTATGCACCCTCGTTGCTGTGAGTTGTACCCCGGGGCTATCTGTGTGATCTTTGCAGCATCTGTTGATACTGTTTAGTACTGTGCGACACCCGCTACAAGTATACTCTATGCGGGTAGGTCTCTTTTTTTGTTTGTTTGATGATTTCTAAGATAAATATCAACCATATTTGGAACAGCATTTGCAGAGATCAATGGAAAATGTATGTGGTATTAAGGCTGTGCGCACTACAACACCTCACTTTCTTCCATATTTATCAGTCTACGCCAACTCTATGCTGGTAAGTCCCCGATTCCCTCATTGTCAAACCTGTGAGCGAGTTCGTTGTCAGGCGTACGTGCAAACCGCGACTCTGTTTCTTCTTTTTTCGCTGGTCTTACTTACGACCATACTCTTGTTGCGTCAGGCTCAATTCAAAGAAAACCAATCAGGAAATCCTTTCCTACTCCCAATCCATGGCGATCCCAGAGCTGTTAACTACGTTCAAAGTCAATTCGTCGATTAGCGCGACGACTGATAGTATTGCGGCTGAGGAACATATCCGTTCACCGGATGACTTACGATCCCCTTCCATTGTTTTATAAACTTTCTGACCGGAGAAAGGAAGGCTCTAATGAAAAAAAGGTATGACTTGCCTGAGATGGAGGAGGAGCAATATTTTCCCTTTTGCAAAATCCCTCGTGAACTTTTATTCTTTGGGTGCGTTGCGCTCAGCTTTTGAGAAACTACTTTGAATATGGATATACTATTCCCCGTAATTTGTCGTAATTTGCATAAGTAGATCGTTCAAATTGCTAGCTTTGTAATACTGTCAGCTAGTTTACCACTTGCGCTCTGACTAATGTCGTGACTCTCAAAATCTGACATGAGAGAAACGGCATCTGTAGATACTCACCCAGCAGTGTATGTAAAATTGAAGTTCGTCAATGTGCTAACTAACTGCATTGATGAACTCTACTTCTAGTTCTGCGATAAACTTCGTCACTTTCAAGTCGATCGGGTCCGAACGGCGAAAAGCCTCTCAATCACTACCGAGTCAGTCACTTCGCGACAATCACCTAAGTACGAATGTTACGTCCAGAGGGCGCGTTGATATACGAACTCAAGAGGCAATGACGCAAAAACCCTTCTCTCCAGCGGGTATATACACAAACCATATGCATGGGGTGCACCCAGTCATCCAAAAACATGGATCTGTTTCTCATCTACTGCTACTGTGACGGCCGTTGAAATTCCGCTAGAGACACTTGCCAAGCCTTTTCACAACTCGTACATCAATTTCCAAGACACGTCGATAGCGAACATGGTCAGGTCAGTCAAAGATGGGCAACTATACAATACGCTACTCTCTGCGTATAGCCGCGCAGAGCACGACAGAGAGGTTCTCAGAGAGAACAGTGCTTTTTTTTTTCGGCCATTGATTACTTTCAAAGGTGTCGAATCAGTTGGGGCGAGGGGTCGGACTCATAGTCCTTTGCTCGACGTTGATATCAGATATGAATTGCCTCCTGGATTTACCACCGAATGACGTACATCGGTTGTAGTCATTGCTTGCGTCGTCGAGTCAGAAGGGAGCTTGTGGACAAAGTAAACGCTAAGAATAAAGCGGTAACACCGCCGGCGGTTACAGCGGAGAGAAAAATATCTAATTGGATGGCTCGAGGCGATAGGTCGCTCGGGAAGGCTGGATTTGGCCAAGTCCGATGTGTTCTTTTTGGTTTGTCTCGTTATTTTTAACTCATGTCTGCAGAGTAACTAGATTCGGCAAGCCAAGAAGACTCTCACGAGGTTATTCACATTGTTCAATACGTCAACTTCCGCAAAACAGAAATGGGAGAGCCGGCGCTCCTGCGGAATCGAACTTTCCGTATCACCCAACAGTTGAATGTTACCTCGGTCGATTTGAACCCTGTGGACCTGACCTGAGTTTACGTACCCTTTCTACCCCTGCATATGGAACGCGATACAGTCGATATGCAACCTCATCCCTAATTGTCTTCTCTTCCGAGGGGCACGGACCTTTTTTTTTGCGTTAAGTTTATCTCTCGTCTCATGTCAATGGCGAACAACGTATTTGATTTTGGTCCTTGACTGAATTTTAGGTCCAGTTCCACATTTCAACAATAGAAACACTTGGTACCGACCATTGCCAATAAAGACCTTGATCGCGTGCCAGTCAGTTACATCGGCTCTAACGATGGATACGCGCATATGTATACTGTAACATCCGTGGATACGTGCAACTGAGCCTTGAGGGTAATTGAATGGAATTGTGACCGGAACTTCCCGACAGTGATACCGAACATTCAGCATCCAATAAAATCTCTCTGCAGCGCCTGCGAGGCTAATAATAACCTACGTCCGTCTCACAAGTTTCGACCTCGGGGTCAGGTGTATTGCACTCTTTTTGTCAATGTCCAAGTCGCCTGACACCGAGGCGTCGAAACTTGATATTCAATGCTTGGAGGTACCCATATTCAAATTCCTCAGTCTCATTTGCATACCACATAGCAGCAGCTTTGTCTATTATTCCGTACCGCTTTCACCGTCTAAAAATCTAGGAAGCCGAAAATGTCGCGTTTATCCGTTATTGCCATTAATCCTGGAAGCTTCTCAGGACCTTTCCTCGCTGGTGAGCCTTATGTTGGTACATATGTGAGGTACAACCATCGTATCTCCTCTTCTTTTTTAGGAGTAATGGCTGGGTGTCCGTACGTTTCAATAGTTTACAGGCGTTGTATGACCATCTGATTATTTTTGATGGGCAGTCTCTTAGCGATTACCTGCGCGCAAACCGTGTACTACTACCGCACATACCCAAGCGATCATAGGTTTCTCAGGTTCCTGGTCAGTTGGCTATTTGCCCTTGACGCTCTCCCCTCTACAGCTTGATTTCCCCTAGGTTTTACTTCTATTGTATGCTGAGTCTAGCCATATTCCAAGTCCGCCTCTTTTATGGGTCACCGGTAGGTTGCTCGAAGCTACACACACAGGCCTTTTAGTACAAGCGGCGTATTTTGTGTACGTGGTTTGCAAGATGCCGGAGAATACTCTGCAAGCGCTGTATATTCCAATGTGAGTTCTGAAGGTCGTCTCCATTAAAGAAGGGCTGAGGATGTGTTACACAGCGGATTTTCTGTAAGTACTCCATGGTTCGCTCTAGCTGGTTTTTGTAGCTAATGCTTGTACTGTCAGGTCTCAGTTACGGTTACCGTTCGTACCTTTCTGCGTGTTGTTATGGATGACGACCAGACTGAAAGTTTCCCTTCAGGCAGTCGTAACCGTCATAGTCCAGAGGTAGAGTGTTAGTCACGATCTCATTTATTATCTCTAACTCTCTCCCGAAAGTTTTTATGCATGGAGGGTACATACCCGTAAGCCCGCTTTCAATGAGGAGGTGGCACATATTTTTGACGTAAATCACAGTGAGCAAGCGGCACCAGTGGGGAAAATTGATCGTATCTTTGATTGTCTGAGCTTTCAACATGTCATGTGAAGACCAAGTTCTGATATGGCCCCCATTTCTTACAGTTATTTATGTCACTTCTGGAATTTGGTATACCAACCTCTGATATCTCCACACGCCACTAACGGAAAGTTCGCTTTTCAGGTTGCGGGCTTGGTTAGCTATGTTCTCACGTCAAAACGTTTTATTTTAACTGAAGTACACGCTGCCGTAATAGTTACGAATATTTTCCTGTATGTCAGATGTCCTTGATGATTTGTCATGGTCAATACTTATTTTCAACACGCAGATTTAATAACCCAAACGTATTTTCAATCCGGGGAAATTTACAACGGGCGAGTCTGAATCTTTTAAACTGATCAGCGTACGCCTAATAACGCTTTATTTATATTTTGGATATAGGGATTCTACTCGGTCACCCTAGGAGCTACGATCGTCTGTGATCTGACAATAAGTCTAGCACAGGTATACTTGCTGAACAAGCTGCGTTCGGGGTTTACATCGTAAGCCCTTTCCGATGGGCCTATTGAAATTAAAGCTGAAAAATATTGTGATGACAGGTCTGAGAATTTGATCAAGCGATTGATTATATTTAGGTAATTGAGGAAGCTTGTTGTCAAAACTCTATCGGCAAACTCACGTCCAAGCAAAGCATCAATGTTGGTCTTTTGACCAGCATTATTGCTCTCTGCACGCTCGTTTCTGTGAGTCGGATCCAACGTTTACTCGCTCGAAACCCGCATGCTAACATTATTTAGTACTACGCAACGCCTACCACCAGCATCTTCTACACTGGTAAGTTCTTTCATTTGGGAGCTGAAAAGGTATTTCTAAATTTGTATCATTCAGTGTTTGTGGAGATCAACGGGAAATGTATGTTTCATTTACTCTATATCGCCTAAATTTCATCGACGTGTATCAGTTTACGTGAACTCCATGCTAGTAAGTTCCTATCTCATTCACTTATAGCATGCGAACAAGTTTATTTTTAGGTCACGTACGTGCAACCGCTCAATGTTTTCAACTTCTTCCACAGTTCTTACATACTGGCCCATCACTACTGTGACATTAGGCTCAACTCTAGGAAAGGCAATCGCAGACTTCTTCTCTGTCCACAATCTGTGGCAATCTCAGAGTGTTCAACTGGCTTCGAATTTGGTTCTCCGACTCGCGCTACGACTGCATCGATCACGGCTGACTGATACTTCACCAACAAAACGACTTTCAATTTTGATAAAATCGCGGAAAATGGAGGATTAGAAGAGTGAAGACTCTGCAGAGAAGCTTTGCACGAGTTCCCTGAGACGACGAGATGGACAGGAGCGTGAGAAAGATATTCCCTATTTGCAAAGCCAATTAAATTTACGCGGGTGCGTTGTACTTTATCTACCTTCCATTGTGGTCTTTTCCTTTAGTGTACGAGGCATAAAGCGTAAAGCCTTTTTCCATCGAATCAGAGCGAATATGGCCCACCTGTTGATAATCGCTTCGGAGGATCTGCACTAACAACATTCCATACTACGTTATACCCCGCCTGACTCGGTCTGAGTAGATTGTTTAAATTGTTGAAATTGTTGACTGTGAATTGTCCAGGAAAAGGCAGGCAAGTGTAGAACGGTGTGCCTAGGAATATGAAATCATCTTCGTGACTCCATCAGTTATTGAACGAATCAGTGCTGCCATATGTTCCTTTCAGTCAGCCAACAGAAATCCATTAGATGTTCAAAATGCCTCTGTGGTCATATATTCATAGCCCATGCCCGATCGCTGCCTTGATAGGTGTTGTTTTTTTCCTTTGATCTTGGCCTAAGTTTTTAATCTGAGCGTTATATCTCATATAATCAGCCGTCCATCCATCCTGTAATTATGTCCATCAGTAAGTTCAAGTTCTTATTTTTTGTGTTGGCATCACTAATATACATCATTGATGTGTGAGCTGAATAGTGGCAGGGCTCCAATGCTGCCAAGACAGGGTGTACTATGCTCGGTGTCACCGACCCATTGAAGTCTGCCATAGGTGAGCTCACCACCTCATGCATCTCAAAGGAGGGCTCTGCTTTGATCGCATCTTCAGGAACCATACGGAGTGGCTTTTGTCTCGCCTCAATCCGCAATGTCTGCCATGGCTCTGACTCGGTTGAGAGTGCCGAGAAGGAGATTGGTCTGTGAGTGACGGCTGAACAATCTTGTTATGAAAAGAGTTCTAATCCGATCTTTTTAGCTGGTCCCCCGAAGGCACTTTTCAGTGGTCTAGTGCCCTCAAAAGTTGGATCCTAGAGTAACTGGTAAATGCTAGTGAGCTGTATATAAAATACGCAAGTGCCATGCACTGCAAAACACGCGAGATCACGTGGGATACTTCTTAGCTTCGCTTGTCAACTTGTTTTCTCAACTTGGCCTTCTGTTTCGCGGCCATCGCCGAGAACCAAGCTGCCAATGCCTAGCCTAGCCTTTGTTTGTGTTGAAATTCTGCACCCCTCATCGCCATTGCAGTGACTGGGAGGCTAGGTTAGTAAACTGGTGAGTATTACAATATGCGTTTATCGAGCTCATCTGACCTTTTTTGTCATTGTGCCATATAGAATTTCTCTTTCTATTTTGAAAACAGAATTTCGGCGACCATGAATCAGAAAAAATGGTCTCAGACGACGCTAGCACGACCTATGTTTAATTTCCCGCCAGAGGAGCCTCGTACTTTGACTGCTGCGGATCTCATTGCAATCTTGGCTATTTGTAGGCATGGAGTGGAGTTTCCAAACCCTGAAGTTGAAAAACTCACCCTTGAGGGCGTGGTCGCAGCGTGCGAGTTCTTATTCGGGCTGAAGAAGGAGGAACTCCCCCTGCCCACCCCTTTGGAGGCTTTCGAAGAAGGAATGGGACTGTATACTCGGAGAATGTTCCGTCTCTGGCCACGCGCAAAAGATGGAAAACTTTTGAATGATAAGGATGTGAGGCGTGGGAAGGAGATACCAAATGGTGTTATGTGGTGGGGTTCATCGCTTTACGACATTTATCAAGTGCGGCGACGCCCTAGGAATGCCTCCGATCACCCCAGAATCGAAGTTCAAACTATAAGCACAAGTAGTAAGCTCTTGAACTGGGCAATGAACGTTGGAGAGTTGGACGCAGCTAAGGAAGAGATCGAGTTCGCGAAAGCGGAGCCATATCCAAAGCTGATTAAGCCATATTCCATTCAACAGAGCATTGTGGACGCTGAAGTCCATGTGAAGGAGACCGCCCAGATGCACTCCATGACTCCTAGGGTACGTTCAATTGAATAATTCATTGTCTTTTATGTATGCCTGCGATTCAGACGTTTCTTGTAGGCCAGGTATGATTTTTCCCGAGGTCCTGATTTTTGGCCCCTTCTTCCATTCAGTCATCCCACAGAAAATTTGATCACGACGGTCGATCCAAAGAATCTACCCAAGACACTCATTGTCCATGATCCGTGGAACCTTCTAGCTGTTGATTACCGTAACGTGCGCGGTTCGTCTAAACCTGAAGGAGCCCTGATGGAATTGAACTATCGAGAAATTTCATATAAGATTAATCCGTCCCCCAGACCCCGAATGCGTACCAAAGATTTGGACCGAGCTCTGGCAGCTTTGCGAAGTCCTCTTGAGGTGTTTCCAAACTCTTTCAATAAACCTTGTGATTTCGACAAGTTGGAACGCAACGAGGTGTCTTCACAACTTCAGTCACCGGAATCCTCCACACTCACTATTCTGCCTGAGGACTTGATCAGGGCGGATGAGTCATTTGGGTACCTCATCTGCTCGTCAGCCCTTGGCTCTATTCCTCCACCCACCTTTGCGATTATCGACCCTCCACCTAAACCGGCTGCCGCTGACAAGGGAATTGACGAAGCGCATTTGCATATTTCTCCCTTCCATAGAATAGGCAAGGGACACCACTCCGTTGTCTATAGGGCGGAATTGGAGTTACCACAATCGGCTGTCTTTCCGCCACCCCCGGAACTCGTAATTTGTAAGACATGTCTTCAGGAGGACATCAATCGTGTGATTCGAGAGGAGGATGGAGAGAACGGTGAGCGTAAAAAGGAACGGTGGAAGCAGAGGAGTGGGGTGGTCGAGCTCATAAAAGTGGGGCGAAGTCGCCCCAACAATGGCCAAATTATTTCGCCTATTAACAAGAGGGGCCCTTTACCAGAGTTTCCCTCCGAGGTCGAGACAATCACCATATACCAAGGATTCGTGCGCCCTATTCGCTCATCTTGTGCATGGCAAAACCCTAACCATCCTACTTGCGGTCATCTCTCCCCACCCATTTCGCAACCAAGGCCGCCAACAGTAAGGGTGAGCGTGGCTGCGAAATTATCCATTTTGGGCGACCCACACCTCAAAGTGGAAGCCGAAAACTATCAGTACTTTCCGGAGCATATGTTTCAGCATTGGAGCGGTTTTAACGTCGTCCCGCCGATGTACGATCCCGTTCCACTAGGACCAATAGTACCTCAGTTCTATGGATACTATGAACATGATGGACCACCGTCTGGCTATTTTAGCCCGATTTTGCTCATGGAATATTGTGGGAAAGAGGTAAAGCCCTCCGAACTCAACGTCGACCAGAGGTAATTATCACTGTTGTCAGTCAGCTGTTTGATTGAGATAGCTGAAGTATCTTAAGATTGGAGTGTATATCGCTGCTGTGTAGATTTCATTACGCGCAGTGGTCTCATGGTTCGGTCTACCCTCGCAACATAACGTGTCAACCGGGGCCGCTGCACCTCGCGCCATCGCAAAGAAGTAAAGCCAATCCGAGCTTTCGGTTGATTGACTTTGGGCGAACTCTTTATCACCCGGAGATACTGAAGGAACAAGAAGAGACGTTTTCTGATGAACAGGATGACATACAGCGCATTTTTGAACTACGTATGACGAACTCTCTCTACAGTGAGTACACAGGGAATCTAATCTTCATCTTGTTGCGATCATGAATGGCTCAAATCGCGGAATATGCTAGGAATGCCCCCGAGAAGACCGCCTGGGTTTGAATACTTGACCTCTGCCAAAACATAGACTTTCGAATTGTAGTTGCATGTACGCCACTTGAGGGATTCTGTTACCGGGATTTTTCTGGCTAATTCTGTTGTTACGTTTACGAAAACAGACACTACAATTCCAGAGATTGGAGCAGATAATAAAGTTGGAAAATGTTTGGAAGGGATTACGTGCAATGAGGGGGCCAGTCGATACCTGGAATGATATTATTACTAAGGAATGGCGTCGCCACGAGCAGTCGACTGATTGACTCTGAACGAACAAAGCTTCGTTCACACGTACCATAGGAAAAGATTGCATATTTCTGACGAGCATTCATAAGCATTTTGAACTGCGCTTTGCAGGCGCCATTAAGGTTGACAAAAAATACCTCGTTGGTACTGAACATATATAGGGCTGATCTGTAGCTAACGCGCTGAACCTACAGAAGCCTCCCGATTCTGTGTTTTTGGCTTCGAATGGTCCTCGACTATTCAGCGAGTTGCGTTTATGCTGGCCAGAGTTGTTGATTGACATCGATGGGGTCATTGTACCGGGTCATGCTAACTGTGAAGATCCTGAGGCAGGTTCACAAAAAAAGCAAATTCCGGATCAGTAACTATCGATTAGACAGACCTGCCTAGTTTGCCCCTGGAAGAACGGGCTCGTCGAAGCTTTGGGTCTAAAGTCATTTTGGGTGAAACAAAGCAAGTGATGCTGAAATTGATAACTAAAATTTATCTAACGTCGCCAAGCCACAGAGATCTATATTTTGCAGATGGTATATTTTTAAAAGTCGCGGAGATTCATGTGATCTCATTGGTTTACTTCAATGGGTCGTTCGTAGAATTGGTGGTTGCGGATGAAAAGAAAGATTAAATTTTCGAGATAAGATTATTATGCAAGGTTTATACCTTTTTGCGGATCGTTATGCATGAAGATCAGACTGAAAGTTTCCCTTCAGGCAGTCGTAACCGTCGTAGTCCAGAGGTAGAGTGTTAGTCACGATCTCGTTTATTATCTCTAAATCTCTCCCGAAAGCTTTTATGCATGGAGGGTACATACCCATAAGCCCGCTTTCAATGAGGAGGTGGCACCTATTTTGACGTTAATCATAGTGAGCAAGCGGCGCCAGTGGGGAAAATCAATCGTATCTTTGATTTTCTGAGCTTTCAACACGGAGTGTGAAAACCAAGCTCTAACCTGACCCCCGTTTCTTACAGTTATTTACGTTGCCTTTTAGGTTGCGGGCTTGGTTAGCTACGCTCTCACGTTTTATGTTAAATAAATTACATGCTGCCGTAATGGTTACAGATACTTTCCTGTACGTCAGATATCGTTGATGATTTTTCATGGTCAATACTTAATTTTTAACACGCAAGTTCAACAACCCAAACGTATTCTCAATCTGGGGGAAATTACAACGGGTGGCTCTGAATCTGTTGAACTGATCAGCGCGTGCCTAATAACGCTTTTTTACATTTTGAATTCAGGGATTCTACTTGCACCCTAAAAGCTACGATCGTCTGCGATCTGACAATAAGTCTAGCACAGGTATATTTGCTGAACAAGCTGCGTTCGGGGTTCACGTCGTAAGCCCTTTTCGATCGGCCTATTCAGTTTAAAGCTGAAAAATATTGTGATGACAGGCCTGAGAATTTGATCAAGCGATTGATTATATTTAGGTAATTGAGGAAGCTTGTTGTCAAAACTCTATCGGCAAACTCACGTCCAAGCAAAGCATCGATGTTGATCTCTTCACCAGCATTATTGCTCTCTGCACGCTCATTCCTTTGAGCCGGATCCAACGTTCACTCGCTCGAAACCCGCATGCTAATATTGTTTAGTACTGCGCAACGCCTACCACCAGCATCTTCTACGCTGGTAAGTTATTTGGGAGCTGAAAAGGTAATTCTAAATTTGTATCGTTCAGTGTTTGTGGAGATCAATGGGAAATATGTTTCATTTGCTCTATGCGCATTATATCGCCTAAATTTCATCGACGTGTATTAGTTTACGTGAACTCCATGCTAGTAAGTTCCTAGCTCATTCACTTATAGCATGCGAACAAGTTTATTTTTAGGTCAGGTACGTGCAACCACTCAATGTTTTTGACTTCTTCCGCAGTTCTTACATACTGGCCCATCACTAATGTGACATTAGGCTCGACTCTAGGAAAGACAGTCGCAGACTTCTTCTCTGTCCACAATCTGTGGCAATCTCAAAGTGTTCAACTGGCTTCGAATTTGGTTCTTCGACTCGCGCCACGACTACGTCAATCACGGCTGACTGATACATCAACCAACAAAACGACTTTCAATTGTAATACAATTGCAGAAAATGGAGGATCGGACGAGTGAAGATTGCACCGAGAAGCTTTTGTACGAGTTCCCTAAGACAAGGAGATGAACAAAAGCGTGAGAAAAGTATTCCCTATTCGCAAAGCCCATTAAATTTACGTCCCTCAGGTGCGTTGTACTTTATCTACATTCCATTGTGGTCTTCTCCTTTAGTATACGAGGCATAAAGCGTAGATTCTTTTTCCATGGAATCAGAATGAATATGAATCGCCTATTGATAATTCCTTTGAAGGTTTCTACTACTTACAGCTCTTCATCCTGCGTTATATTTCGTCTGAGTAGATCACTGAAATTGCTAACTGTGTGAGCTGTAAAATTTGCCACCTATTTGATCAACAACGACCTGGGACATAAGAACGGTAATCGTCGGTTTTCTGACCATTGAGTTTTATTTGTATCGCTACACGCCGATGCGGGCGTGGTCGCTACATATATCAGGAAGGGATCAGGCAAAGAAAGGTGGGGAGGCGTAAAACCGTTCATCTGTGTCCTCTTTAGTCAAGCAAAAGAATGACCGAGATCTATAATCGAACACCTAACATTCCCTCGAAGTTTCGTCGTTTATGGTCCAGATTGACGTTGAACGAACCCTTTATCACCTGAAGGAACGAGAGGAAACGTTTTCTGATAAGGAGGATGAAATATAGCACATTTTTGAACAACGTATGACGAACTTTCGCTACAGTGAGTGCGCGGGGAGCTTAATTCTTTTCTTGTTGCGATCATTGAAGGCTTAAAACGCGGAATACGCTAGGATATCCCACATAAAAACCGCCTGGTTACGAACTTTGATTTGTGATTGCATATACGCCAGTCGAGGGATTCCAATACCGCAATTTTTCCATTGTTCGCCCTATGTCTACGCCTGCAGCCGTGCAGCGCAGCAGCTGTCTATTTTGACGTGAGGTCACGTGGGACGCTTCCTAGCTTCGCTTGACGCTTCCTCGAATCCTCAACTAACTCGCTCCCAACTGGTCCAATTAAAGATATCGGCCATTGCCGCGAATCAAGTTGTCAATGTTTCGATGCCCAGCCTTCTTCTCGTCGAAATTCTTCACCTTTCGTTCTTATTGCAGTGACTGAGGAGCACGGTAACAAGGTTAGTAAACTGTTAAGTATTACGATACGCGTTTATCGAGCTCGTCTGACCTTTGTTGCCATTCTACCATACAGAAATCCTCTTGCTCTTTTAGAAACAGGACTTGGGCGATCATGAGTCAGAAAAAATGGTCTCAGACGACGCTAGAACGACCTATGTTTCATTTTCCGACAGAGGAACCTCGTACTTTGACTGCTGCAGATCTCATTGCAATCTTGGCTGCTTGCAAACCTGGACTAGAGCTTCCGATGTCTAAATTTGGCAAATTTACCCTTGAGGACGTTGTCGGGACGTGGGACTTCTTGTTTGGGCTGAAGAGGGAGGAAATCTTCCTGCCCACCCCTTTGGAGGCTGTTGAACAAGGAATGGGACCGTATACTCGGAGACTTTTCCGTCTCTGGCCACGCGCACGAGATGGAAAACCTCTGGACAATGAGGATGGGAGGCGTGGGAAGGAGATACCAAATGGTGTTTTGTGGTGGGGTTCGTCGCTTTATGACATTTATCAAGTGCGGCGACACCCTAGGAAGCCCTCCGATCACCCCAACATTGATTCCCAAACTATAAGCACGAGTAGTAAGCTCTTGGAATGGGTGAAGAACGTTGGAGAGTTGTATGCAGCTAAGGAAGAGATCGAGTTTGCGAAAATGGAGCCGTGGCCAAAGTTGATCAAGACATGGTCCATGCAACAGAGCATCGCGGACACTGAAGCCCATGTCAGGGAGTTCGCCGATATATACGACACGAGTCCCGATAAGGTACGTTCAATTGAATAATTCACTGTCTTTTATGTATGCCTGCGATTCACACGTTTTCTTGTAGGCCATGTATGAGCATTCCCGATATCCTGCTCCTTGGCCTCTTGTTCCATTCGGTTATCCCACAGAAAATTTGATCACAACGGTCGATCCAACGAATCTACCCAAGACACTCATTGTCCATGATCCGTGGAACCATCTTGCCGTTGATTACCGCAACGAGCGCGGGTGTCCTAAATCTGAAAGACCCTGGACTAAAGTGGACGATAAAGAAATTCTGTATAAGATCAACCTGTCGCCCAAACCCCGACTGCGTACCAAAGATCTGGAGCTAGCCCTGGCGGCTTCGAGAAGTCCTCCTGAGACGTTCCAAAACTCCCCAAACAAACCTTGTGATCTCGACGAGTTGGAACGCAACATATGGTCTATGAAACTTCGGTCACCCGATTCCTCCACACTCACTATCCTGCCTGAGGACTTGCACCGGACGAGCTTGTTTTCTGGCTACCTCATCTGCTCCTTAGCCCTTGGCCCCATTCCTCCGCCTGTCTTTGCGATCATCGACCCTCCACCTAAACCGGCCACCGCCGACAAGGGAATTGACGAAGCGCATTTGTATATTTCTCCCCTCCGAGAAGTAGGCATAGGACACCATTCTGTTGTTTATAAGGCGGAGTTGGAGTTACCACGATCAGCTGTCTTTCCGCCACCCCCGGAATTCGTAATTTGTAAGACGTGTCTTGAGGAGGACATCAGTCGTGTCATTCAAGAGGAGGATGGAGAGTACGGAGAGCGTAAAAAGGAACGGTGGAAGGAGATGAGGGGGGTGGTCGAGGTCATAGAAGTGGGGCGAAGTCGCCCCAATAACTGCCGAATTATTCAAATTACCAACAAGATGGACCCGTTACCAGACTTTCCTTGCGAGATCGAGACACACACCATATACAAAGGATTCGTGCGCCCTATTCGCTCATCTTGTGCATGGCAAAACCCTAACTATCCTACTTGCGGTCATCTCTCCGTCCCTATTTCGCAACCAGTACCGCCAACAGTAAAGGTGGGGGTGGTTGCGAAGCTCTCCATATATGGCGACCCACACCTCAAAGTGGAAGCCAAAAACTACCAGTACTTTCCGGAGCATATGTTTCAGCATTGGAGCGGTTTCAACGTCGTCCCACCGATGTACGATCCCGTTCCACTAGGACCAATAGTACCACAGTTCTATGGATACTATGAGCCTGATGAATCACTGGTTGGCTATTTCAGCCCGATTTTACTCATGGAGGATTGTGGGAAGGAGGTAAACCCCTCTGAACTCAACGTCGACCAGAGGTATTTATCACCGCTGTCAGCCCACTATTCGATCTAGATGGCTGATGTATCTTAAGGTTGGAGTGTATGTCGCTGCTGTGTAGGTTTCATTACGCGCAGTGGTCTCATGGTTCGGTTTTCGCTCGCAACATAATGTGTCAACCGGGGCCGCTGCACCTCCCGCCATCGCAAAGAAGTGCAGCCAATCCGAGCTTTCGATTGATTGACTTTGGACGAACTCTTTATCACCTGGAGATATCGAATGAAGAAGAGGAAACGTTTTTCGCTGAGCAGGATGCCATACAGCACATTTTTGAACTACGTATGACGAACTTTCTCTACAGTGAGTACGCAGGGAATTTAATCTTCACCTTGTTGCGATCATGAATGGCTCAAATCGCGGAATATGCTAGGAATGCCCTCGAGAAAACCGCCTGGTTTAGAAGCCTTGACCTCCGCCAAAACATAGACTTTCGAATTGTGGTTGCATGCACGCCAGTTGAGGGATTCCGATAACGCGATTTTTCTAGCTAATTCTGTTGTCGCGTCTATGAAAACAGCCACTACAATTCCAGATTTTCCAATTTGATTGGAGCACATGATAAAGTTGGTAAATGTTTGAAAGGATGCGTGCAACGAGAGAGGGCAAGTCGATACCTGGAATGATATTATTGACAAGGAATGGTGTCGACCCCAGCAGTCGACTAATTGACTCTAGACGAACAAAGCTTCACTCACAAGTACCATAGGAAAAGATTGCATATTTCTGAGGAGCATTCAGAAGCGTTTTGAACTGCGTTTTGCAGACGCTACCAAGTTAAAAAAAATCTCGTTGGTACTGACCATATATACGGCTGATCTATAGCTAACGCGCTGGTGCTACTGAAGCTTCCTGATTCTGTGTTATTTGCAATGACCCCCGACTATCCAGTGAGTCGCGTCTGTGCTAGTCAGATTTGCTAATTAACATACTGTATCGATGGGATCGTTGTTGTTATGTAAGGTTGTCCGCAGTGACGCAGTCATGACAAAATGATCAAAAAGATATTTAGCTTGGTTTACCCATGGCCACGCGCGATAAAGGTGAGGCGACCTGTACAATCTTGTTCAACTGTAATCGCTTGATACTTTACCAGCAGCCAGAACTTTATGGTTAGCGCAATTGCCAACCGTAAACTTGCCCAAGCCTGACACCGCCACCACTCAAAACGACGCCAAGTCTCAATCACATCCGGGCAAAGGTCAATCAGCCGTAGAATTTCCATTGAAGCAGCCAAAACGACAGAAAGAAGATGGTTTTAGCGTCGTAAAGCCTGCGAAAAATGGCGTTGAGCCAGGTTTATTCGAGACTCAGGAAGATGTCATCCTTATTGACTCTGACGAGGATCTACCATCTGAAAACCTAGGGTCATCCCTTTTTGGAGAGAATAGATGGTCGCCTTGTGAACATATGGGGGATTGTTTAGACGAGGATGACAATTCCACTTCCGTTGCAGTCCACACCCTCCTGTCAAAAGTCCTTCCACCGCGACTTTCCTTATATTCACTCCCATAATCTATTCTACCTTGAACCAAGCGAGGCATTGCATTTGTGCTCGAATGGTAGCGTTGGCACTGGTGTAACTCTTATCGCTCTGCGACCTGAAGAACCCGTATGCATCCTCGGAGCTTTTTCACGGTGCTAAAGGGGTTCACCGGAGCAGATCCATAGCTGATGCGCTGACGCCGCAGAAGCCTCCTAATTTTGTGTTCTTTGCCTGGGATGAACCCGACTACCCAATGGATCGCATTTGTGATGCCGAAACTTTGTGGGTTTTTTCTTTAGTCTTCGCCAGGAAGAAAGAGCGCATTGTACCAATGGCATGCAATTGCGGTCAACGGGTGGGATCAGCGACTTTTAAGAGCAGAATGCAGGATTCTGTGGCTTGATGACTTTTTAAAAGCTCTGGTTATTAATTTCAGCATCCCTTGCTTTGTTTCTCTCCGAATTCTAAGTTTCGACAGGCTGATCGTGATTCGTCCCAGGTTCTCCTAATACTCTGAAGTTTTCTTCTTTTGTGAACGCTCCGCCCCAGGATCTTTGCCGTTAGCATGACCTTTTACTACAGTCTCGTGGATACAGTATGTCAACTAGCAACTCAAAGCACAATTACTGATCTTAGCAGACCACTCTAAAATAGCCCATGTTCAGTTTTCTGAAAGAGGACCTCATAATCTTACCGCAATAGATTTGCTTTGAAACTGACAAAACAGCAAGACGAGCCGTATGAAGAGCAGAATAAGATAAGGTGTCTGAATTTTCTGGAGACATCCCTTCAAAATCCCTAGCTCCCAGTCTAGTGTATATAAGACACTGTGACCGCGATGCTCATGTTTTATGTTTGAGTGCGTGGGGGAGGAAAGTGCTTCACACAGCGAAAGCCAATTTTTGTGCAAGTGGACTGTACTGTAGATCATCTTGCCAAGGAACATTTTGTGATCCCCTTAAATCTCTGGGAAGCAGCCTCTACTGATGCATGTTTATTTGTTCGGCATAGTCAACCATTCGCAATCTACCATTGTTCACACATAGTCCATTTGCCAATCTAGGGTATTCACCCGCAGATCATCTATTTTTGTGTCATCTAACCACTGCAGATTCAATGGATGTTGCCTAGGATTGTGCTAGCTCTGTTCTCGACCATTGTTCACACATACAGCCCATATTCTTCATGAGATCAAAAACTCATCCAATGCCATTGACCTCAGAACAGAATTCAAATAATAGATGACTATGGGTCAAAATATGGGTAGACACAACCAGTTTCATGACAGTTTCTATTTCTTTTATACATCCTGATTGATCAATTGGAATGCAAGCTCCCCACTGCCATTCAAATCAATCTGGATTATTTTGTGATGTTCTGTGATTCCGGAGTCGAAGTATTGGATTTGGATAAAAAATATGAATGCCTGACTCACAAATTTTGGGCTTTATGTGACAGCAATGCAATGAATTTACAGCCCTGCTCTGCTTTCTTGGAATTGTCTGCTGTAATCATACAGGCCACATCACCTAGAAAAGAGAGGTGGAAGACATGGGCAAAGCAGCACGGTGCAGCAAAATTGTTTATGGACTTACCAACAAAATCTGAAATAATTGCTATTGCATACATCATCTTTCAAAAGTTATAAGTCATTGTCTTTGATCATTGAGTCACCATCCAGTCGTGAGGCATGCTGGAACATTGATATGGCTGTTAAGCTCATGGACAAATGGTGCCCTTCAATCTGCACTATCGAAGCAATAATAAACCAACCATTGCTAGAGGAGCAACATATGCAAGACGCCTCAAAAGCAGCAGTAGAACTTGCTTCAATATCCTTGAATACTCCCAGTCATCTTGATTCTGGTACATTGGGCAGCTTTGCCTCTCCCCTCCTTCATATTCATGCTTTCCAAGACCTGCTTCCTTCAGATGAGGGTAAGGAACTGGCACTCTTCATGCGCACTATCATAGAAATTCCTACTCAACAACTCGCAAGAACATTTGCATCAGAATGCTCTAGGCTCACTCACAACCAGATCTTGAATCTATATTGTCTGTTTAGCTCTCATGTAAGGACACGCTGAGATAAAAAGAGCAAAAGACAACGAGTAGATTATGGTGAAGTGCGAATACACTGTGTTAACGCTACGAGTGAAAACGTACGAAATAAGTCAAGATTATATAGAAAAATGTAAGTAGAAAAGGAGAGAGAATATGAGACAAAAGTGAAGATAAAGTGGGTCGATGACGAAATGTAGCTAAAATGTGGGTCGAAAGTGGATAAAAGTAAGACAAATGTATAGTAAAAGTGAGACGAAATTAGGAGAAAAGGGGTGAAAAACGTTCGGTACTCATGACACTACCCCCCTTTTTAGAATTGAATCTTGATAATCCTTCGAAGGTGGTGGGCACGCGACGCGGCCTGAACGGGTAGTGGTCTGGATTGGAGGTTCATAGTCCCTTTGCCATGGTCCGGGCTTAGGGGATGGTGTTCTAGGTCTTGAAGCTTCGACGACAGGTGCAGGTGACTG